>VZTM01010114.1:2201-42050 GCA_013400555.1 Jacana jacana | reverse complement strand
CATCATCATTATCATCTTCATAGGATTCTTTTAGAAAGGAAGACCTGATTTAACTACCCCTTTCTGGAAGCTGGGTACTGGCCTACAAAACTTGCTTTGTCAGCAGAAAGAGCTTATCCAAGAAGGTAGTGCCCTAAATTCTGCTCTGTTCGCCATTTGGAAGAGGCAGCCAGGTAGAATTTATTTCTCCCAGGAATTTTTCTTTCGCTGATTAATTGTTTTTTGTACTAGACTATTATGTTGGTAAAATATTTACAGCTATTATGATGAAAATTGCCAGGAAATGAATTCACACAATCTTGCTACNTTTTCTTCCCAGGACTTTGAAACACTGCTGTGGTTTTGGCTTGCCTCTCTATTTCTGCTATCCTTTTCTGTCACACTCAGTAATTGGCCTAATAAAAGGCAGAAACAAGAATTTATTACACCTTGGGCAATACTTGAAACAAACTTTATTTGCTGGAGCAGCACTTTTTATCTACTCGCTGCTGTATATTTTGACGCTCCTTCTAAATATTAAATTTGACTTTATTAAAAGTTAAATCTTGGTGCTATTTTTGTGATTGCTGCTGGTTTTGCAGTTTCTTAGGCAGACTAGTACATATATAAACATATCATTTTAATGAAGCTTTTGGAGAAACAATATAAGCTGTGGCTATATCTACTTCATTACTGCCAGAATCCACAAAAATGGTATGAATTAAAGACTAGCTTCTGTAATATCTTGTAAATTAGTCTTGGAATAATTTCTGTGATGATTCAAGAGAACAAAGATGAGAACTATTCAACTTTTCTTACCTTTTCCAAGTTTAGGATTTGATGAAATTTTCCTCAAACAAATGATAAGGCTTTACATTTAAAATTCTTTGCAAAAATAATGAGAGTAGTATAAATCAAATCAGGTTAGATTGTTATGATGCCATTTCCACTGTTGAATCTGGGTTTCTTTCCACATACTAGGAGATAAAATGAACAGATTTTTTGTTTGTTTTCTAAGAAGGCCTTAAAAATAGCAATACGTCATTCTGGAACTCTTTATGCAGGAATTTTTATTCTTTGAAATCTTCCAGTGTTAAAGCAACAAGAAAACATTTAGAATGTCCTTTGGTGGAATCTTATTACACTCGTTATATATGTAAACTGATATTCTTTGATGCCAGCACGTTGCCCATACAGAGAAATCTCTGCACAATTAAAAGAAAGGAAAAAGAAAAGGACTAAATAAAAAGTAATATTTTTTTTTTCTCTTATCTGATTAGAATTAAATACATTAACAAATTGTCTGGTAACACAAATAGGCAATAATACAAAAAATCTACATTGTACATTATTTCAAGAAAAATAACTTCATTTGAATACAAAAGGATAAATACACTTTTTGTCCTATAGCCACTCTTGTACAGTAGGTGAACACAGCATCTTACTGATGCGGTGCTGCTAAGGTATACAAGGATATGACTGGCTTGAGTTTTATTGAGGGGGCTGTTACACATGTGCATCACTAACATCAGACAAAGAAATCTTTCAACCAACAAGGGTTACAGAGCAACGTTCACTAAAGCACAGGTTGGAAAGGATTCGGGGACTGAAGCAGGCCAATATGGCAGCTTTTACAGATTTCCTTATACCCACAATGCACTGACAGCAAAGAATGCCTTTTATTTGGTCGGTCCACACACCCCGTGGAGGTACAGTAGCGCACCATATGGGGGTAGCAAATGTTTTTTAAATTCTCTTCCCATTCTGGGAGGCTGTCAAAGCCGTTACAGTCCGGTGTGAGCTTTGCAGCTAGCGTTGATTTGACAGAATAGGCAGCTGCCAACTTGCCTCGAGTCAGAGGTGACCAGTCTTGACTCCGAGCCCTGTCCATAACTGATTAATATGGCTTAGTTCAGTTAGGCCTTCTCAGTTTGTACGTGGTTTTTTATTCTCTCTCTCTCTTTCTCTTTTGTTTTTCCCGTTTCAAAGTTCAGTAGCGAACGCTTGGATTTTGTTTTGTTGTCATGTGGCACGTCTGAATGGGATGCTGTCAACCATAGGGAGTCTAGCATATGCAAAGTCCGGTGGCTCCCAGTAGAGCAACCAGCAGTACCAGAGGCCTGTGCGAAGTTGCCCCCTGGGCGGAGTTCTGGCCGCAGCCTCCTGGATCCCTTTCACACTTCAACTTCTCGCACAAAATGCCAGTGTAAGCTGGAGGGCACTGGCATCGCACATTGTTAATGCATGTTCCTCCGTTCTGGCAATGCAGTAGTTCATTGTCACATACATTTGCTGCAAGAGAGCAGGGGAGGGACGGAAAGAAAAGCAGAATAAATATAAGTACATCTACAGGACAAGCTCTGCAGTAAACCCAGAATTCAAACACTACCTCCCCCTTCTTCCTGAGACATGTCAAGGGGGGATGTATTTTTTTAATCAAGTTTGAATTTTTCATTTTATTTGATATATTCTTTTTTTTTTTTTTAAGGATGTACTCTGGGAGAACCATATCATTCACTTCAGACCACTGACTACAATAATATTAATTAATGTGTTTATGTGAATAATGATTAATAATGAAATAATATGAATATTAATACCTGCCTTGTGCCAGTATCTGCATTTTTACAGTTACTACCGAATTGGAACTGAAGGTGGGTGTGTTATTACTTGAAAGGGGAAATGTATATAGAGCTTTTGGAAAGCATGAACAGTAGTTAAAAATGTAACATGGCTTTGCTGAAGTAAAAAGATCTGCATGAGAAGGCAGGGTTTTATAATCAAGAACTACATGTATTAATGATCCGAAAAAGTTATGCAAAACAGATAAGGCAAGCATACGCAGGAAATTCAGCGTGCTATTTAATGGGGATTATATGGTATATACATATGGAAATAAGAGATAATGTTGTTATTTCCATTACAGATCAAATATTTCTTCTTAATTAGATCTGCTACTTTGGTACAAGGGTAACTGGCGTCTTAAAACTATTTTAGATAGTTATTTTAGCCTGATATAATAACTTCAGAAGTCAGATTTGACAAAAGAGTTAAGAGGGAATAATTCAGGCAAAAATTTTAGAGCTGCATAATATCATCCTGTTTGAAAAATTGACAGCTTTACTTTGTATTACTTGATATCAGTTGAAATATTTCAATAGGTAAATATGTAGAGGTAGGAGGAACATACTACTTAAATACGTCAAACTGTGTTTTAATCCAGATGCTATCACTTGTAGAGTATGTGCTAACTCTGTCTTCCATAGGAAAGGCAATTTTAGTAAAGATCCTGCACCTACTATCTAGGGAGAACATAAGAGTAGAAATTTTCACTCAGAGAATTAGGGAAAAAAATACTTGGTTTAGAAGCAGACTCAATATTACATGCTGCTTAGGCACACCTTAGCCTGGAAATACCCTAAATAATTAGTAGTAGGGAAAGTACTGTTAATTTACTTTCAATGTTTCTATTATTTTTGCTACAAAAAAAGGACAGTTCTGATGTGTTAATTTATTGATTTTTAAAAGCAACCTAAATATTATGAGAACAAAAACTGAAGCAGTCCAAGTTCCTAAGTGATGCAGTTCTCCATAAATCTGTGTGGTTTTGTGCACCAGCAACCTTACTGGCTTGCTTTCAGAAAAATGATTTTCTCACTCTAGAAAGGCTTTGACAATTGCTTTCTAATGTTCCCCATCAAATTGGGCCAAATAATAACCCAGTGTGTTAGAAACTTATAGGTGTAATTGAGAGAGGGCAGTTACCTAATATTTTTTCATTGATTCCTTTAGCAATCAAAAGTTTTTACTAAGAACTATGGATTCAACTTTGTTGTCCTGTTTCAAATGTCAAAATTTGAATACTGAAGTACAACAAACAACACATATTATTGATGACAGCCATGTCTGAATTTTAATGCTCTATATATACATTACCAAAAATAGTCTTTGTATTGTATACAACAGTAAATTGCCACCAAATAAATGTGTTGAGATTAACAACCCAGAAAAATATAAGATGCCAAAACAAACCCCTGTATTTGAAAGTTAATATTTGAGTTACATCTCTTAAAACTCAGGGTATTTAACTTTAAAGCTGAATTTATTATTATTCATATGGCATATATTTATCCATATCAATATGCAAACTCAAAAATACTTTAGGTGACGGTACAAGTACAGAATCTGCTTGTATTAGACTACTTATTGCTGGATGCTTCCTATAGTTCAAGCAGTGAAAATGGTGAAATATCTGTTCCATTAATACTGACCATTGTTTGCCTTGAACAATTGAGTGGAATTCAATAGTTAAATAGATATAACTTCTTAAACAGGAGATGAGATATTTCACTTTGTTTGGCCTGGAATATTTTATCCAAATTGTCCCAAGTGTTTATTTTCCAAGAGCTTTCCTATTTTTAACTTATTTTGACAATTATAGCCTGCTGTTTTAAGAGGCTATCAACCTGGATTCTGATCTGTATTTACAGACTGTTGGAGATGGGTGGCTGAAGTGCATTCTGCACATGCTAGCTGTTCTGCCTGACACACTGATGCAGGGTGCTATCAGAAGACTCTGATCATTGCTTTGCTGTCTACAAAATTCTGGATGCCGTGTTATAGTTGCCAATTCTTAAATCAGCATCAATTATTTCTCATTTGAAGTTTTAAAAATGTACTTAAAGAAGGGGTAGATCAAAAGCTTCTCCTTTGTTGTTCTTGCATGCTTTTAGTTTGCCCACAGAAATGCACTAAAATAAAACCAGGTAGATTTTAATGTTCTCAGTAAACTATCATGTACCTGAAAATTCTTGAATTGTTCATCCTGTATTGTCACAGCTTTCCTTTCCTTAGTTTCTTCCTTGTATCTCTTTCTCTTGCACACACACATGTACACACATATATGTATCATGTAGGTAGCAATTGTGGTGATTGAAGTTAAATGAAACAATTCTGAAAATGTTATGAAATCCCATTATCTATTTTTTGCCAATTTTGTTTTAATTTTATTTTGACCAGCTCTAATGCCATTTCCACCTTCCCGAAAACAAGGATTACTTTTAAAACTTCAATATTACCTAATTATGTTTATTCAATTTAGGAATTGGATTAGCTACATCTAATGAGTGTAGCATATCAGCAGCATAAAGAAAAATACTTGCACTGAAATTTAAAACAAAATTTATACTTTAAACAAAAGTAGTAACACGCTGCCAAGATGAAAGCAAGGCAAGTATAGTAATTGTTGTTATGAAAGTTAACAATATTTCTAATGTTAACAGAGCAGTTTGCTAGGATACATGCTATAATACATTTTATTTCAGAAGTGGCTCTATGCTTTACTCAGAGAATCATAGAATAGTCCAGGCCAGAAAGGACCTCTAGGGTCATCTAGTCTGACCTCCCTGCAGTCAACAGGGACGCCCCCAACAAGATCAGGTTACCTAAGGCCTTGTCGAGCTTCATCTTGAATATCCCCAGAGAAGGGGCCTCAACCACCTCCCTGGGTAACCTGCTCCAGTGGTCCACCACCCTCATAATAAAGAACCTGTTCCTAATATCCAATCTAAATCTGTTCTCCATCTTGAAGCCATTGCCCCTCATCCTGTCACTGCAAGCCTTTGTACACAGATTCTCCGCAGCCTTCCTGTAGGCACCCTCAGGTACTGGAAAGCTGCTATTAGGTTTCCCTGGAGCCTCCTCTTCTCCAGGCTGAACAACCCCAGCTCCCTCAGCCTGTCCTCATAGCAAAGGTGCTCCAAACCCCTGATCATTTTTGTGGCCTTCCTCTGGACCCTCTCCATCAGGTCGATGTCCTTCCTCTATTGAGGGCTCCAGACCTGCACACAGTACTCCAGGTGAGGTCTCACCAGAGCAAAGTGGCAGAATCACCTCTCTGGATCTGCTGGCAACGCATCTTTTGATGCAGCCCAGGATGTGATTGGCCTTCTGGACTGCAAGTGCACACTGCCTGCTCATGTCCAGCTTCTCATCCATCAGCACCCCCAAGTCCCTTTCCTCAGGGATGCTTTCTAATACCTCATCCCCTAGTCTGTATTGATAGTGAGGGTTGTTCCAGCCCAGGTGGAGAACCCTGCACTTGCTCTTGTTGAACCTCATGGGGTTCACCTGAGCCCACCTCTCCAGCCTGTTCAGGTACCTCTGGAGGACATCCCGTCCCTCTTGTGTATCGACAACACCACACAGTTTGGTGTCATCTGCAAACTTGCTGACGGTGGACTCAATCCCTCTATCTATATTGTTGATAAAAATGTTAAACAGTACTGGTCCCAGCACCAATCCTTGAGGGACACCACTTGTCACTGCTCTCCATCTGAATTGCAAGCCATTGAGTACCACCCCCTGGATATGACCATCCAGCCAGTTTCTTATCCACTTAACAGTCCACCCATCAAATCTGTATCCCTCCAATTTGGTGAGCAGGATGTTCTGTGGGACCATGTGTCCTGGGAGAAGGCAGTAACCTGGGAGCTGCTGACCAAGGCAGGAAGGGCCAGGACCTTGCAGAGCCCTTGATCTGTGTGGAAGCCCAAGGAGAGCTGCTGCAGCGGGTGCTGGTGGGTGCAGGTAGGGGTGGTGAAGCCCCAGCATGTGCCTGGCCCTTGGCCTTTTTGTTTCCCCAAGCAGCAGTAGACCTGAGCCTGGTGATATGGGCTTTCCTGCCTGTTGTACCCCTCCTATCTTCTCCTGTCTTCCATGCTCTTGCCCCTTTTTGTACTCCAAGGAGGGAAATGATGCCTCTGCTGCTCAGAGGTGTTGAACCAGCTCTGCCTTATCTCCATCAGATATAATAGTGAAAAATTAGGTGGAATTAATCTGAAAGGCATCAGGTATCAAGTTCTGATCAAAGAATGAAACACAGAGAAGTGATGCAAGTAAAAGAACTAATTCTGAAGTAATCACACATGACTATTAAGACTTGTGTGGTTGAACTAGTGGTTGGTTTGCTGGCAGACCTTCATTAACTAGAAGACAGGACTTCAAACTGATTATTTAAGAGAAAAAGCAGAGATGGCTGATTTACTTGGGAGAGCTTTACAGGCATTTTTGAAGGATATTTCTGAGCACAGTCTCCAGATCTGTGCTACTGTGGGAAGTGAAATATTTAGATAAAGAAAAAAATTTAATGTTATTTTCATAATTCATCAATTTACTATCTAAGCTGTGGGATCCTTAAAACACTATGCAAAGGAGAGAGAGAAAAGCCACATGTGAACATGGATAGCTCTTTGAAGAATTTTTTATTCTTGGGGCAAGACTGCCACCCCTCTCCAGACCAACAAAACCCTGCTGTTAGTTAAGAGACATTATTATCTTTTAATTAAAGTGTAGAAATCTTTTCCAAATTAATAATTAACGAAATATCAAAGCCTCTTTTTTTCAGGATAAGACCTCTATGAATGATGATGAAATATGCCTTACCATAAGTCACAAAATATTCTTGATTTGTAATTCCAATTTTGTTATGTTTGGAAAGGGAATAAAAAGGAAACTAAGGGGAAAATATCTAGTCTTTCAACGAACTCAAGCAATTCAAGGGTGAAGTTATGTGCTGGTCTTTCATAGAATTTATATTGGATACTTAATGACAGGTATTGAGTGTAGCACAGTTGTTTGACAAATGTCTACTTTCCTCTTAAATGTTCAAATCTGAATAATACATGCCAATTTCTAAGTCTGTCCAAAACTCAACTTTAATACCTTTGGAGCTTCTGTAGCAGCAACATAGACACAGTAACAGAAATGCAAATCTTGCTCTCTTCAATCTGGAGAGCTACCTCTGGCACAGCATCGTGCTGTTGGCTTATGTTCTTTCTGGTTACTGTGTCTGGGCAGCTTCAGAGCACATGGACATGGCTTTTTGTCTGCCTCTGGCTCAGGCAAAAACCCGATATGTTATGGAACTTACACACAATTCCTTTTAGCCTCCTGTCTTTCCTGGAGGTCATCCAAGAAGGGAAAAACACATTTTGTACCTTTCTTTGTGCCACCTTAATTTTTTGTAGAGCTTGCCTACAGTAGCATTTTATTCAGGTGGGTCAACCACATGAGTATGCGTAAGGACAGGCTTTAGACTTAAAATATAGACATGAACATATTCAAAAGGATGGCTTTTTTTTTTGATCTAAGGTAGGTGTTATTCACTTTCTGCGTCAAAATCTGGATTTACTATGAAATGTTCATTGTTTGTGGGAACAGCATAAAGACCATTAACGATAAAGTCACAGAAAGAAAACTTTTCATTAGAGTTCCTTGCTTCATTTCTTGAGTTCTGAAATCTTTTATTTCAAGCAATGTTTTGTATGATCTCTCCCATCACTATTTTTCTTCAGCGTGCTCTTTTTGTTGTATCATTTATGAAAGCCTTCTCTCTTTTTCAAACCATCTCTTCACTTTTCTCCTTTTTGTCTCCCAGGTCATGAGTATTATAGTCCCTGGACACGTTGCTGGGTTGACAGCTCTGAATATATTACACAACATTTTGGTCTATTCTAAAGCACTGATGCAAGCCTTGACCCTACTTCTGCTGCAGAGACTTTTCCATACTGTTCGTCAGTAGTTACTGTGAATGGCACTACTGAAATCATGAGAAATTTTTGACCTTGGATTCCACCTCATAACTTTGAAAGCATACAGGTCTAGTGGCTGAGGAAATTATTCTTGGCTGTTTTTTTCTCTAATGCATCTGTTTCCTCGATACTTCTTATCTAGTAAAGAATGTTACTTGAATTCATTTACAAGGAAGTTTTCAGCACACAGCAAACAGAATATTCTGTCTTGGCATAATAACAGTAAAAAGCTAAGCATAGTGAAACCCATGTTTTCAGTAATGATGTTCATAGGTAGTTTCAATATACGCAGTGGTTGTCTATATAGACAATGTTGCAAACAGCACATTGAAATGCCATGAAAAAATCAGGAAATTTCATTTCACTACATAAATTATTTCACTACAAAAACTCAGTAAATTGAGGCCAAGCATAGTGATTCTTTCAAATGTAGAATTAGTTCTGAAGAATACTATAAAGATTCTGTAATTAACATGTTCTATTCTCTAAAAATGTGATGATATAATCAATAGATGGTAAAAACAATCACAGAATATAAAAGAAATTGCAACAAATGAGGAAACTTGTGTGTATGCCTAATAAGAATACAGACATCTACACATATATGCACAAGAAAACCTCTGCTGTCGTGATGGCATTACTAATATTTTCTCCACAAATTTTTTAATAGACATTAATGGAATTGGGGAATGCAAAACACTTAGTTTCATTCAAATGCAAAGGCTTACAATTGTTTCCAATTCTATCAGAACATAAGTAACCACAGTCAAAGCATGTTCAAATTGCCAGAGTCAGCAGCGACTAATTATTTCCATTATTTGGAAACAATCCTAAGAATACAAGATATACTTGTTATGTGTTAAAGATCTCTATGTGAAGTTCTACTGAGTAATCAAATTTCACTCTTACGAAGTGAATATCAGAAATGAGGATATAAGGGCATGGGAAAAACTTGTAAGTAGTCAGGCTTCTTCTGAAAGGTTACAATTATTGTTATTACAATTACTGTTGCACAGCATATGACAAAGCCTCATTTTTTTATAACTTAAGTATCTTATTCACTTGAATAACCAGTGGGTGATAACTTACTTGGATGTTTTGTCACTTAGATTTCTCCTCTGCCCATCTCCCAATTAGATCTACTCTTAGATTATTATTAGAATTGAATTTGTTGTTGTCAGTGTTGATCAGACTTCTTCAGTGGTTTTAAACAACATACTTGATATGAAAAACAGTTATTGCTCTTTTAAATGAGTTATTAATAATAATTTGGGTTTTTTTGAAGTGACACTATTTCATCATTTGCTGTAGTAGGATCAGTAAAACTATCTTAGGATACTGTCTAATCAAGACAAGGTAGATGCTCGAACAGCATGAAAAGAAAACTGGTTTTTGCTTATCTACCAAGGCACATTCTGAAGTTAAGACAAAATAAATCCCTGTAGACAAGTACAAGCCTAAAGCAAATCTTACTGTGTCAAAATTATGGTCATAAAATGACAAACATTAAAACATAGATTTCCTGTGCAAAGTTGAAACAATTGTTGTAATTAATTATATTGCCAACAATACAAGGAAATAAACATTGAGGAAGTGACAGTAGTTTCTGAAGGCAGACATCTCCATCTTGACTTGTCTTAGAAATGCCTGGTAGAGGCACATTTGAAATTACACTTGATTTTGGTTTTTTATCAAACCAGTTTTATTAAGTTATCAGGGACTGGCTGAATAAGTGGGTATGGAGGTGCTGTGTTTGCCAAAAATTTCTGATGGAATATTTAAGTTGTTTGCCTGCATGTAATTTCTGTTCTTTCTGCACAATTCTCACTTCAAATCTAAGCCAGTTCTAATCAAATTGGAGGAAAACTCCTCAGAATTTCCACAAGACAATGCAGCTACTATTCAGAGTTCTCCACAGCGCACAGCCACAGAATAGACAGTGATTCCTTTCTCCTATAAATAGGTACCAATTTATCCTAGCATGACTAAGCTTAGTTGATTACATTTCACTACTGAAAGTACAAAATCCTGTACAGAACAAATTTTATTTTATTTTAGCCGTGGTGTATGGATAGAGTTAGCAGTGACTTTATTTCAGAGGTTGTGTCTATGGTTTCTCATTTCCCATCTCTATTCTCAATCTAAAATCGCTGGATTTAATTAATAAAAGATCATGAGAAGAAATACATCAAATCTGTCAAAAGGACAAGGTGGCGAACTGAATTTTGGAATTGATACTCCTACCTGATTGAGAAGCCACAGTAGCTTTGGCAGAAACAGATTGCTTGTTAAAATGGTTGAAAACAAATTCAGGTTTAGTTATCTAAGAATTATGGTGGCGATAACACCTTCCAGTCTTCCCTGGTTTCAGGAAATGATTGATTGACCTTTCAGTTTTCCGATTTTGATGGCTTCAATTTTTATAATTCCGCAAAAGAGGGCGATTCCCAAAGTGTGCGTGTGTGTGTGAAATCTCCATTCTTTATATTGCTTTGCTTGTGGAGGAGCACCACAGGATAGGTATGACCCTCATATTTTAGGATAATCTCAGGAGAGCGATAAGCTACATCATAACTTCAGTTGCTCAAAAGGGACCACATACTGCTATCATTCATATTCCACTTACAAAGCTGCAAGCTGCAGTGCCATTATCTCTATCTTCCTGGAGATAAATGAATATTCTTACGTGATTTGTCTTCTCTTTCCTTAACTATGAAGTGAAGCAATTGAAACTACAGGATTTTTTTTTTTTGTCTAGTGCCAACAGCAAGGTCAGGGTTTGGATGCAACCACTATCAATTTGGCTAAGCACAAAAACTCCTCAGATGCAGAAAATGAAGTTGTCATCAAAAGGCCCTGTGCACAGTTGGACGGTGGTATTTAGTTCCTTAAATACAAGCAGCTGCTGCTATTAGAGGTGCCAGAGGGCATTTCAGACATTTATACTGAGCTGGCAGGTATGTCCTAACACCAATGAGAGATTTAGTCTTGCGGCAGTGGTGGCAGGATGCCTGCCAGGGGGAGTCCTGCCTGTTTCAGGCAGCTGCTGGTGCCCTGGGATGTACTGGCAATCTCTGGCTGCTGTGGGCTGCCTGCAGCCCTCCTGCCTGAAGGCCCTTTCCTCGGCTTCCCTAACAGTGCTCGACCTCTGCTCTGGTCCAGTGCAGCTGAGCAACACTGGATATGGCTCTTGTGGAAATTCCTCGTTTGTCATCAAGAGCTGTGAGAAGCCTCATCTAATGCCTCCACTCAAACTCTCTCTGCCCACTAGTTTGGGATTGCCTCTGAACTTGGGCCCTGCGCTTGGTCCTTGCCTGAGTGACCTGGTGGCCTTGGCCCATCCTGGCCTTGTACATTTAATCTCCTAGTGTGACACCAGACCTGCCTCACCACTAGAGCTTTGCCTGGTGGTCTGCAGGTGGTTACTGACCCTGCTACTGCCATTGGAGCTGCTCTGCTCAGCTTGACTGATTTGGGGGCTGCAGAAGGGACCCTGTACTGGGGAGCCCCTTGCCCTGCTACCCTGCTGTTCCCCTTTCTCCCCCACCAGTCCCCTTCTGGTCCTGGCTTGCTGTCTCCTTGTGGAACCACCAACCACCATTGCTCCATAGCAGTCACCTATGGTCAGGCACTTCAGTCCCATCAAAAAATTCAGCAAAGTGGGTGCTTTGCTTGAACACCAGCATTTTCAGGTTCATCCACGTCAACAGTATTTTCTTAAAGGTTCCTGAG
The DNA here is from genome assembly GCA_013400555.1 of Jacana jacana. Lineage (NCBI taxonomy): Eukaryota > Metazoa > Chordata > Aves > Charadriiformes > Jacanidae > Jacana > Jacana jacana. Next base: position 29,748 of record VZTM01010114.1, on the reverse strand, counting down.
AACTATTATACAGAGCTGCAACAAGGATCACTTTACAGAGCAGAAAAAGGCAGAAGAAAGCCTGGAGAGCAAAGAAAAGCGGGAACGTGCAAAGGTCAGCCATTCAAATACATGATTATGAATTATATAAAATGTTTATTGTTCCTGCATACTTAGCTACTGGGGTGTTAGACTTCCAAGAATGTTTTGGATGCAAACCCTCACGAATAATTTCTCTTATTTACACAAGTTTCTCTTCCAGCTATTCTTACCAATGAATGTCGCAATGAAGCCTTTTAAAACCCATGAAAAAGTCCCAACACACTTACTACTTTATTGGCAGCAAAACCAGAGAAAAGTCACAACTGAAAATATTTCCTAATGATTTAAGGGATTAGAATTGTTCTAATAATTATTTTACTAAAATTTTTAAGGAAATGGAGGGAATGTAAGAATGTTTTGGTGGCTTCGATTAATAATGACATTAATTCCATAATAGTACTAATCTAAGGACACATATTGGATGTACTGGTATTCCTTAAAAAGATCCTGAAGTGGACGAAACTTAAAATTATTTCAGAGAACTAGTGAGTGAGAACTTTTAAGATTAATTTGTAGTCTTACGTTATTTAAGGACAGTATTTGTTTTTTTTAAATATATTCTCTCCTAATGTTTTGCTCCCCAAATATATGATACATTTCTGCACGTGTGTGTACTCTATGGCAATTTGAGCAAAAGTGTCCATGATGTGTTTGATAGAAAAGAGGAGACTAATGTGTTATAAAAATTTTTATTGCCCAAATCAGCCGAGTTGTTGTATCTTAATAACATATGTCCTGGTTTTGGTGTAAAGGAAGAGCTATATTTTTAATAATCCGTTTAGCATCACTCAGATGGAGTAAGGTTGGTTCTGCAAAATTTATTTTACAATGCTTGCTGTATAGAAAACAGTGTTGAAAAATTCTTTGAATTCAAGCTCATACTTTTGTATTGTAACAGCGAGGTTTTTTAAAGCAGACTTAGTTGTATTTATTTATTTATTACACGTATGTTCTACTCATGTCAAGATAAATTTTGAACGCTGCTATTCTAAATATGTTTGAGATGTAAAATAATTTGAATGTTGCAAACTCTTCTTGCTACTTCAGCTTAAAGACAATTGTATGAGGTGTTTTGAAACATTAGTAACAAAATTTACTGGAAATGTATGTTATCATAATCTTCTAAACTACATAAAATAGTGTTTGCAGTGGAAACATCAGCAATCTTTAATAACGCTTTCATATATATCGAATATACTAAAGTGGAAGGGGTACATAACTAAAAAGTAATAACTCCCGTAAGTGTGATTTACAATCAGCTATGTTATAGCGACCACAAGTATAGGTAAAGCCAAGTTTGTCCTTATATGTTGTTATGTGTTCCTCTTGTGTGCGTTTTTCAAAACAGAGATTAAAGATACCAGGAAAATACTATGCTAAAAGAGACCAAAACACCAACGTGCAAAGTAAATGCAGTAGAATCTCTCAGGAGATGAACATTCAGAGTTTACAAGAACATTAGGTACAAAGCAAAGGTGAATATAAATCATTTATACTTTTCCTACAAAACATATGAAATGTGAAGTATATTTTTTTGTTTGTTTGTGAAAGCAACAGTGCTGGGAATCAGAAGATCTTTCTGACTCTATACTGCCTTATTGTTTTGAACGTGGATGAAATACTTCAGAGTGTTTTTGTTGAGCTAGCTCTAGAATGGGGATAAAACCAGTGCCCTGTACGTCTCTCAAAGCTCTTCAGAGTAGGAGTTGTTATTGCCAGTGAACAATGGAGATACTGATGCCAAGGAAAGTCAAATGATTTGCCTATGCTAACAGAAGTATGGAACAAACACGTGTTGTGAATTCCTCTTCTGTTTACTAGATTGCACCGGTTTTAGATAAATGCAACAGCAGGATTGATTACTGTTTCCAAGGGGGTTTGGAGACTCTCAGCTATAAAAAGATTTATAAACAATGAAGTTTAAAAAAGGAATGCACAATCTTGTCCACTGAAGTGTCATATACAATTGCATAAGATGTCTGAATATTCTGACAATTAGCAATAGTGAAGTCACGTATGTACCTCCTAATCTCACTAGTCAGACTTCACCAACTTCATGTATCAGGAACACGGCAAAGTTTTACATAGGTTTTTATCCCCTGTGCTTTACTTTGGCCTTTACAAATATTATCTGTCATTTTTAAATATCAGAGTAAAATAAAAAAAAAATACACTCAACAGGCAGATTCTTATATCATTATTCCTTTCTGAAATACACTGGATAATAATATGCTCTCCTGTAAGTGGGATTTTAATTGATGTAATGCTTTATTCTCCTACTCTTTTCATGAGAATATCAATAAGATAACTCAAAGAGCTGGCATGTAGCACTCAGCAAAAATGAGATGTAATAAATTAACGTAGCAAATAATTAAAACTGTTAGCTGCTTCATGATAGTTTTCATCAACAATATTTATTGCTACACACAGACTTTCTCTAGGTATCATTGTGCATTTATTTCCATGACAGAGCAGCTATTAGATGGGAAAACAAATAATAGGTGCTTGCTTTCCAACGCAAACCTCTTAGACACACCAGTTTTTCTGCAATGTGCTATGCAGGTGTAACCAATGCGATAGGCTTTGCTTTTTGAACTGACTGATAACATCACACTATTCAGGAAAAAAGTCCAAAAGATGCTCACACCAAACCACAAAATAACTGTCTTTGCTTATCTGATTATATTGCCTCTTAACAAAATTTCTAAGACTCTGATTATTTATTTCATAAGCGCCATTTTGATAAGTACACATTTAGAATGCATAATTCAGTATTATACACTGACCATTACAGATGAAGACTTCATACAGGCAACCTATGCCTTTTTCACAACATTATTATGCAGGGTACTATTAATAAGTTATTGCAATCGCAACAGGATTGATTGCATTAATCTCACTTTACCAACTCTATAGTTTTGCTGTAATGTAGAAACCACCTGAATAACAACAGACCTGGCTTTGACTTCGAGAGCACTCAACATGTTTGGATTAATGTCTGAAAAGTTCTTTCTATGTGCATATGAACTAAAGGTAATGCCTCTAAACATGAATGTTGGTATAGCTTACTATGACAAAATGTTAAGATAATTCAGGACATTAGAGAATCCAGGGTTAAAAGACTCTCATAAGTAAGAACTGTTTCCCTCTGTGCTTTATATGGTTCTTGCATTACTCTTGACATGCTGATTAACATACTTATATTGCTGTTTGTCAGTCCTGATGCACAAAGGTGTTAGAATTTAATTATTAGTGAAGACTGAAATAACCTGAGATCCTCAAGGAATAGGTAACTGCAAAATATGATTTCACTTCAAAGTACTTGCTTTATTTTATTTTAAACTATTTTCTTCAATTTTTATATTGTCTAGTCATGCCAGAGTTGAAAATACCAAAGGTATCTCCATTAGTACCAAAATACCAAAATGAAAATACCAAAGGTATCTCCACAAAATAAATTCCTCTATAATCAATGTGTTATATTTTTCTAAGGATATATTAATGATGAAACTTAAACTTCATGATGAAAAGAAATATTTGTGTTTACTCAAAGTCTTCCGCTCCTATTTAGGCCTGAAAAACCAAGACCCTGGTCACTTTCTCATGCTTCTGAGAAGCTGTGCATGTAACAACATTACAAACTCATATAGTCATCTTTGGTTTAGAGAGGGAAGGGTCCCACAAGAAATGCTTGTTTTTTATATATATGTACTTCTAGAAGGTTGTATGTTTTTTTTAAATATAATGTCTGAGAATATTTTAAAACATAATATCTGGGTGTATTCCTTTGTAGAACTCTTGGAGAAAAAGGAAACAGATTTCTGGCAAACAGAATTTTGATGATGAAACTGTATGTTCTGAAAAGTTTTTCTCTTTGGGTCCTGTCCTGTCCTCTGCCCTTCGCACCCTGCTTGCATACCCACCACACCTTACAAAACCTAAATCCCTATAACTCCCATCACAAGCTCATCTTCTTTCAGCAGCCTTGGCAATGATGAGGTTGGAAATCTGACATCTCCAATCACAACTCTTCCAGAATTGTGTGTATGCCTTTATATTGCCTCCTATAGCGGGAGCCAGTGTTTGCCCTGTGCCTGTGTAGAGTGGAGGCTGATGGGTGCACGAGATATTGGAAGATGAGAAAAGGCTGTAATTCTAAGTAGGGTGACTTTGTAGGACTGGTCTATGCCTGGACCCTTGTGAGGCGCTCAAACACTGAGACTAAAGACGAAACCTCTTCCGGCTCCATGAAACCACATAGCAAGCATGGCTAGCCAGCAAGTGAGGCCAATCTCTGCACAGATGTTTTGTCTTGGGCAGCAGAGACTCCAACATGGTTCATGCTCAGGTATGAAACACAAGCTAAGTGAAGTGAGAACTTGAGAGGAGTGCGAAATGCAAAGGTTTATTGACGCTTTTGTGAGACAGCATTTCTTAAGTGGTAACATGGCAGATCTGAGTGGGAAGATGGTTGTGTGAAGACTGCAAGAAAGCTACAGAAAGAGTAGCTGCTGGGCTGAAAGAGAAAGATGAGTGCAAAAGGGAAGAGGTTGGAACTGGAACAGAGAGGTTTGGACCAAAGCCAAGGTGAGTGGGAGGAGGTGAGGGAGGTGCTCAACGCATCTTGGCTGGCTCAATGTTTTGTAGTTGCAAAACAGTCAAGGTCTTCTTATGGTGCAGGTCAGTGTGGGCTGCAGCATCATTGCTAAGTTGTCATGTTGCCACTGAATAAAAGAGAAGCTATAACTGGAGTGCACTTCTCTAAGCATCTTTTCAGTTTTGTTTTAAATTGGTAATGATTTTACATCAACTAGCAAAGCTCTCAGGTTGTTGCAGAAAAAATAGAGCCATATATGTCCTTATTTTGATAGGTGGTTTAAATCTTGACCTGCATTTTCATACCTTTGCAGGAATTCTGCTAGGTACATGCAGCCTTTCATGTTTCACCCTACTTGTACATCAGTTGGCATGCGTGCATATGTAATTTGAAGCATTTGAAAACATCTGGCTCAATTTTTGAGACATTTGTGTTATAATACACTATTGTAATCTGCCTGTAAAGATATGTGGAATAGGATGCTTTTTTTCCTGAGAATTGAAGCCTCCATGCAGAGAGCTGCACTTTGCAGCATAATGTCAACATAATGGGGCTGATTTAAGGATGATATGTTTGCCCTCAATATGAATTTCCTTGCACTAACAGCCCCAGTTTAAATCTCATTGTGGGATTCTCCTGTTCTTGATATCAGTAGGAAGTAAGCCAGGTTTTTGAACCTTGTGAGAGTAACTTGTTCTCCTTGGACGCTAGTCAGTGCTTATTGCCTCACTATCAAAATGCAGCCTCAGCTCTTTAAAGAGCTACATGTTGTGAACCTCTTTACTATCCTTGGAAATGAAATTCTGAACTCTTCAAAGTAAGAGTCCTATTTCAAGGATCTTCTGGCTTTAAAGGGAAGTTCATTCCCCATTTAAAGTATGTTTAACATTCAGAGCTCAGTGATGCAGCATCTCATTAACACAATTCTCTGCTGATTTGTCCCCTATGGGCAGTTATTTCTATGCGGAGGATATGGGAGGTATTTGTTCCTCCTGCACCTGTCAGTGTATATGGGACTGGTTAGTGTAAATGAGTAACAAAGCTGGTAGCTCTTTTCATTGTAGCCCTTGTATACCCTGACCTATAGTTGCTTAGTTTTCTTAAGGCTAACATAAATAACTATTCAAGGAAGAAATCCTCCTCCAAAGAGATTATGGCTTAGCTCCTTATAACCTAGTAGTTCTGAAGTGCAAGAATAGATTTTTGGACCCACTGGGAAAAGACTTCAAATTTAAGCAGGAAATAGAGTAAGAACAGGGGCTAGCACATAGGTGTTGCATGTAGATAATGGTGTCTTTGGTGGTTCAGAGGTGCTCAATGTACAGCTCGGCCACTGTCATCGTAAACTGGAGCTATATTTTGGTTTATCCACAGGCAGATTTTGTTATGCTTTAGTCTCTGTACATCTGGGAAATACACAGGGTGTAGTAAATGTCTGAAACATGAAAGATTTGGAAAGATACTCCACTCAGTTTCTAGAAAGAGAATAAAGTGGGTAAACTGCTCTGCAAACAGGAGTACAAATCAAAATATTGTTTCTGGATTCAGCTAGGGGCATCAGTGCATTTGTTATTACATGGTTTTCCACTTCCATCCAAACACATAGACAGATAGTCACTGAGAAGAAAAAAATAGCATATACAGAAGTACTTGTCCACTTCATAACTTGTAGTTATAAGAAGAGAAATTAGCCTTGAGCATACTGCTTTAATCATTTTGGACCCCAGCTGTATATTGAAATCAGTGATGTTAATGAACATAGTCTCTTTCATATAATTATTTCAAGTTGATTTCAGTTATAAGTAACCTTCTATAGACATTAATTACCAATAACTGAATTACAATCAAACTCTTTCGCCTTCTTTGTAGAAATCTTCAAAATTCCAGCACTGTCACATCTTTCTCTTCTCACCTGATGACTCAGGTAAAAGTTTTATTAACAATTTAATTAATCTCTTTAGAAGCCAAGATAATTATAACAGGCTTGACTTGGCTTCCATTGAAAATCTCTTTTTTTTTTGCCATTAACTATAGTCCAATGTGAGAAAAGAAGAGTTCGTAATCAACAACATCATATCTCAAAGTTGTGCAGGGATGAAAGAAACTGAAAGAACAATATCGTTAATATTTTACAGAAAATCATGGTACTTTTTTATGGGCTATCAGACCTCTCTAAATATATATTGGCTGAATTCTCTAACTTTGTGTTCACTTTCATAGTTGTTATTCGCATGAACAGCTTGAATAAAGTTTGTGCCATAAAGGGTGGTAGTCAAAGATCTGACAAAAAGCTGGATAATTTATAAGATCAAGCTTTTGTTCCTTGTCAAAGGATTTACTTGCATGCTTAACTTTTAAGATGAATTTGAAGTCGCTAGAAGAGTTGGTATATGTCTCAGGGGTATGGATCTAGGGGAAGAGGAGATGATCAAGTAGGCACTCATTATAAAGAAACGCACAGTGGAGCTTAAAGGGGCAGAATGATTGTAGAAGATTTGGTGACCTGGTCATGTAACACCAAAAAAACCAAACCAAACCAAACCAAAAAACCAACCAACCAAACAAAACCCCCCACAAAACAAACAAACAAAAACCAAAAACCAAACCAAACCAAAAACCTCAAACAAAAAACTGACTAGTTTTTAAAAGGATTTTTATAAAAATAGCAGCAGAGTAAAAGAAAACTTTATAAAGAAACACATTTATAAACAGTAAAGAAAAATGTTGAAATTATGATGAAATGAAGGGGAAAAAAAAGAGTACAGGCTCTCAGAATTTAGCTGTAATAATGGTAAAGTACCAGAGAAGACCAGAAATGATAGAACATTGTACTAAAGTAAAAAAATTAGTAATTAATTTTCAGAAGCAGAATCTTTCTAGGAAGTCTCTAGAGCAAACAAATAGCATGTAAGGTAGGGAAAGGAAAAATCCAGGAAGTATTATTAACTATGGAAAGTCTTTAGGAGGTTACCAGGATATTACCTATGTTGATGGGAACATGATCTGGGGGTTTGTCTCAAAAAAACTAAAGAAAGTTTATACAAACCATTCTTGAAAAATAGAAGATAGATGTCGCATCAGATCACCAGAAACAAATAATATTGATCCAAGAATTTTGAAAAAATGCAGAAACAAATTTCTGATTGTTACCTGTGGTTTTACTAAATTAATTGCCAAGACGACCTTGATTAACTCTAAGAAGTGACTCTGGCAGATGTGTTTTTTATGGAGAGCTCCAAGGAGACCAAGAGGAACTAAAGACTAGCAAGTAAAACTAGTGCAGCAAGCAAGTTGATGGAAATTGTAATGAAGAACAGAATTAGCAGAAAGATGAATGAGCACAATGAGCACGGAAGAGTGAACTTCTTATAGTGGGAAATAATTGTGTACAAACCTAGTAGATATTTTTTGAGGAAGCAGTAAGCATATTGAAGCAAATATCTGAACCTTCAAAAAGCATTTCACAAGATCCCTCAGCAGTGTTTTTTCAAAGAAACTAGTAAGAGGTTTTTTTTTTTTTTTTTTTTTTTGTGTTTTTTTTTTCTTGTTTGTTTGTTTTTGGTTTGGTTTTTGTGTTTGTTTGTTTGTTTTGGGGGAATTTCTAATGTGCTGTGTGTCAGCACAATAATTTGGTAGATGAAATCCAGTGTTCAAGAGTAATGCAACCCTATAGATACTTGGCTTTTACCATTTAGAGAGGGATCTTATGAGTAGTTCAGGGTATTCTATTAAAAATGTTGGATTAATGCTCTTCATTGGTCAAAATGGCAAATAGATTCTTGAATTTTTTTAGGATAGGTAAAAGAATGAAATGAAAAACACCACAATGTCACCATATAACTCCATGATGCGCCCATCTCTTGAATGCTGCATTAAGTCCTGCATATTGAAAAGGCATATAGTGCTACTAAAAATGTAGAATGAAGAGAAATCATAGGTATACACATTTCCTGTAAAAGAAGAGATTACATAATTAGGTTTCCTGAGCATAAGAAAGGGAAGATGGAAGGAAAATAAAATAGATATCTAAAACCTCAGAAGTGTTGCAGAAAAAGTGAATTAGAAATGATTATTAATTTATTCTTATTATGTCTTCCTCCAAAGAACTAGGAAGCANATAATAATAATAATAATAATAATAATAATAATAATAATACATTGTGAATAATTGTGTGCCCAGGATGCTTGGATAACAAAAGTATGAATGTCTCAAGAAGTGATCAGACAAATTAGTGGATGAAAGGCTCTCTGAGACAAACTAAATATGAAGATACTGATGAACTCTTTGGCTAGGAAAATCCGTAAGCTGTAGCTTCCTAGAATTTGGATGCCTATGCTGAATGAAATATCACTCAAGCCTACTAGAGTCAAATAGAGGACACTGGGGAAAATTGATCCCTGATTTACCTCAGTACAGGCTTTCTAATTTTCTGCTGTAAGATGTCCTGTCTGTAAGCATGCAACCATGAAGATAAACATATGTCTCACGGGACTAAAAGGTTTGAAGGCCAGCTAAACAAGCTAGGTAAGATAGTTGGAAACCAGGATGAAGTCCGAACTGGGAAATGTAAAAAGGCACTTTGTTACGTGTTTTAGTTAAACACTTCCTTCTAAACTAAACTTTGGTTTTCATATTGCTGTTACTGTAAACAGAAATATCTCTTGGGAGACTTCTATTTGCATGTGTAAAGGAAGTAAAACCAGTAACTACTGAAGTCTTAATAATCAGCATGTGATGGTGCCAGCAATGGCATCAGCTGCTTCACTGTCAAGATAGGAAGTGTTGACTATCTTTAATTGCCTCAGGTCTGTAGTTTTTATCTGCAGTTAAGTTAGCATGGAGATTAGTTTACTTACACCTAAATGATCCTTTTCAGGCTCCTTCATAAAAATATGCCATCTGGGTGTGTCTGTGGTGCTATTGATTTCTTTATTTCTGTCCTCATAAAAAGGCAGCGAGCAGGCAAATTATGTAGAAGTTATGGCCACTGAGAAGGCTTAAAAGGAGAGCATGACAGATTTTTCAGAGGAAAAACAGTCCTGTTCATCACTGTTCAAATGAACATTTAATAATTCATAACAACTAACTGTGTTATAAGTTTCCCCTTCAATACGTTTCCAAATGTGAATAGATTAAATGGTAATTGCTATCAAGCTTTATGTCCTATTTCATGTACCTAATAAAAGTTTATCTAGTGGAGCTTACTTTGTATTTTTTGATCTATTCCTAACCAACTGCAATATACTATATTAAAATATTTAGCATTGTGCTATCAAATATTAACCATTTTTAAACCATCTGACTAAAGAAAACAAATAATGTTACTTGTTTTTTATCTTTTCATGAATTTCCTAATACTTAGTTGTTCAGAACTCTCTGATGATACAGCACCAAAAATACTGAAGACCCTAGAAATTGTATTCACTTTGTTTTGAAATGGACTCTACTCACGTCCAACACCCCTGCTCATTTTGTCTCTGTTTGCAGAATCCTGGTTTTGCCATCTGTAAAAAGTGACAATTCTGCTTCAATACAAGGGAATCTTACAGAGTTGTTTGGGTTTTTTTTGTAGGGTAGTGGTTTTTTTTAAACTATTTTGGGGAGAGTATAGAACTTTCTCTTTGTTTGTTTTTTAGCAGGCTTCCCTAATTATCCATCTGCTCATCTATTTGAAATTGCATGGCTTTGTCTGGTAAAAATACCGGCAACTTGCTAGACTATAACATGAATGATCTAATGAAGGAGAGAGGAGAATCTGGTCCCACAGATGCGCTACAGTGGCATGACAGCCTAGTCCAGCCGAACTGCTGGCTGCCAGGGTTACATCACTCCCAGCTCTCCTGGGGTGCTCCTGCTTGCTCAACCCGTTGCTGATTCATATTACAGAACTAACACAGCAGAAAACCATTCTTCTTTTTTGGCTAGTGTCCCACTGAGTTAGATCTGAAATGGTTCAATGAAAGGTCAAGCTGAGAGGGCCTGAGAGATTGCTAGGGGTGTGGGACTAAATAACTGGGAATTGGGAGAAGAGGGATTGCAGCACTTGCAATTAAAGCACTTTAGACAGCCTTGGAGTAGCAGCTTTGAAGCTGACACTTGGGCAAGATCAAGAGGAAAAAAACATCTTCAATCCAATCCTTCACCTTGCTGGGTAAAAATTGTTCTATTAAAGGTCAGGTGTATAAATGTTGCTACTGAAACATTTCTTTTCACTTGGGAGAAAGCAAGTCTGATCAGGTTATCAGAGTAAGAGAAGAGTCTTGCAGTCTGTTAAGAGACTGGTGCCTCTTAATAAGATGTTAACTATGCTAATTATCCCCCTTTTGTATGCCTCATTCTCTGGTTGATTTATGAGGTACTTTCTTCAGCTTCCCCCCCAGCCAGGTGTTACCTAATTCATAATTCCCATCCTGTTCATAGAAGCCTTCCTTCCAGCACAAAGACACGGAGATAATGTCCTTGAGCTCTCACCAATGCTCCTCTAGTCTATTCTTCCTACAGGTTCTTCCATTTCCACAATACTCCATGCACTTTTTGGCAACAGTACTAAAAGCAGCTTAAGACTTGATCCCCAACCTAGGAATGCTACATTAACTATGTTGATCTGTATAATAACTGTACAGGGAAAGCATCCTATGGTTTCATCTTCTCCTCTGCTCTTCACAGAGGAGAAATACTTTACTCTTTTAGAAATACTTTACTATGTTTGTTAAATACAGTGTTTGTATTCCAGCATGTTTATTCTGACTAAAATATCCTCCCCAGAGAGATATCAACCTTCTTCTCCTTCAAATCCAGTATCATTAAAAAATAATACCATTCCATGATATTCACACTTTGGTGAACAATTGTCTGTGTATCCCCATGTCAGCAATGTATTTTGGAATGAATGCATTAATATGCACATTCATGTTGTCTTTTCTCAGGTTTAAAAGACCTGGGATATCAGTATTGCATTACACGTGTAAGTCATCAGCATGCTTCTCCCCAGGTGAGTGGAATCAGTGTTTTGCATCATCTGAGAATCAGTCCTGATAACACTGTAAATTTGTTTGTAATCTTGACTTGCTTGTCTTTCATATGTAAGCTATACTTTGCCTTGAGTTGCAGCACTGGGATTCTGAATTGATTTAAAGAGAAATTACTCTGGATGTAAATTTGGAGCCATTTGAGGCAGAGTCTGTTCCTCTTACATCCAAACCCCTACACGCACACAGTTTCTTTAGTCTGCATAACAATCATGTAGGATAGGTATTGTGAAATCAGTATTTCAGGTATAAAGACCAGAGGCAGATGGGTTCTTGGGGACAGCAATGTTCAGCCCCATCAGAACTTTTCAATACATTCATTCTACGTTTTATTTCCCTCCAGTTCCAAGCTTGGCACTGCACTTACTAGCACCAGTCCTGACACCAAAACACACTAGAAATGAAAGTCCATACAGCATCTGTGCAGAGGCAAAATCCCACTGTATCCCAACCAGCTTAAAAGCAGTAATAGTACTACTGGTGAAAAGATATAGATGAATTGTCTATGGCTCCCCAAACAGGCAGTTGCAAAAGTGGACTGGAAAGCATGGCATCCCAGTTCTCAATTTCTATTTCTTTTTACGGAGTACAGCTCCCCAGGCACAAGTTCAATGTGTTGGTATTGAAGGACTCACATGTGTACAAATAGTATAAAAGATCACTAGCCTTCAAAGAGGGAGACAATTACTTTTATGTATTTAAACTGTCTATAAAGAAGCACATTATTTGGTTTTGGTTTTTTTTGGTTTTTTTGTTTTGTTTTTTTTTTTAAGAAAAGGATGTCAACATATCTTATCTTGCTGAATTGTAAACACAAGCTTCCAAAAGCAAATGTTAATGAAAGTTGCAGGGTTACAATTTCAGGTTTGATTTTCTTTGGCAATATTCAATCTGTATGATGATTTTGATCAAATGCCTTGGCTTCTAGCATTTGTAACACATGATAAAAGGCAGGCAAAAAGCGCTTATATTTAAATAATCATATAATAAGTTGAAGGCACACTGCAACAGAATATGAATTATCTAACAGGCTGCAGAGTAATACAAGTTCAGTCTGGAAGACATATACAAGCACCGAGCACAGTTTGAGCATTGAAGATAAGCGTATAACCCTCTGCTTACTTCAATAAAAACTATTTAAAATGAATGAAAAAAGGTAAAATAAAAGAAACTATTCAGAGCTTGATGTAAGGCATCTGGCTGAAAACTCATTTGCTAATTGTTTAAGCTTTACACCATTGATCCAAGATGATTTAAAACAGTGAGTCACAATAAATATTGCACTGAACTTAACTGAGGTACAAGCTACCATTTGTAACTCTTATAGCTGGTCCAGGCTTTTGTGGGGCTTCAGGTTAAACGTCTTGTGTTTGAGCATTGGCTCTATGAAGGAGGACAGTGAATGATACTAAGTCACTTGACTTTCCCTCACCTTTCCCCCTATGGGGTAATCGTGTCTAATGACCATTTAAGCTCTGCTGGTAAACTGATAATGGCAAGAGAGTCACTTTTTCCTTGCCTGATTGGATAAATATGCAGCTGGTTTTGGAATCAATTCTTGTGTCTGTGAAATTAAAAGGTGTCATTTATAAATGCTCCTGTATGTATGCAACAGAATATAGTCACCTGATATGGCATGGCCAAGACATAGAAAAGATGCGAGATGATGAGCAGTACACTTAGAAAATCAAATCAATGCTCATGCTTAATATTTTGCCTTCATTCATTTTTTAAAAAACTTAGGCAGTTCTTCTGTGTGTAATTGTTTCTACTTTTTGTTACAGGTTCCTCTTATCACAAAGCCCTATGTTCAGTTTAAGACTGGCCCAAACCAGCTATAGCTCCCGGTTAAATTTCTTACCAGGCTTGGGGCTTTTTCTTCTATTTTTGTGTTAATTTTTAAAGGAAATAATTTAATTTCTAAATAGAAAAAATGGAATATAGCTATGTGTTTTGTCATGTTTCTGGAATTCTAAAAGGGTTTCTGGACCAGACTGTTCTGTTCTTAATTCATTCCATGTGCTTTGATGGATGTACGTGTGCTGGTGAGAAAACCACTGCGGGTATCTGGGAGGGAGGTGGAGAGCTAACCCCCAGCAGCGTCTCTGCATGCACAATGCCTGCGGCATGAATGGTTCTGGGGGGAGGGCTTAGAAGTAGCACAAGGCACAGTTGCATCTATTATGCCTCTTTTTCTGAGGGCAACAAACCTTCCTGTACCAACCAGACCTGCTGACCGCTACATCTATGCCACATAAGCCCTGAATTCAATAAGATAACAGCTCTTATCATGGTGTGTTTTATCTGGGAGGCAAAGTCTAAAATTGCCTCTGACCTCTGTATGCAGAGAGATGCAAGTGGTGAGCGTTCCACCTAGATCCTCAAAGGTTTTAAATGAAATCGGTAAGACTGAGTTACCTAAATGAATACTTCTGAGGATAATAGCTTCTGTGTCTTTTGCCCATGTGTGATATAAGGTAGACTACAAACAGTAATTTATCAAATGGTGTCTTATGAGCCTTACAAAACATAACAGGAATCCAGCATTGTTTTTTCCCAAATATGATTACTAATATACAAAATTAAGACATCCCATTTATTAATACAATCATACAAGTAATTAAACTACCTGCGGTATAGATTTAATTAATTTATTTATAGGTCAAGCTTCTGGTTGCCCTAAGTTAATGATTTTTGACAACAAAGCTCCATAGGGATTGATTTTCTTAATAATGCCGATAGGCTACATATAACAAAAAGTGAACAAACACATATTGGTCTGTTGAGTGTGTGTGTGTATCCATCTTTGCATACGTACATTTCTGTAGAGCACAAGCTCAGGGAAACAGATCAAACCCACGCACTACATGTCCAGACAAATAATCTTTTTGAGCTTTGCTAAGGCAGCAGAATGAGTTCTTATTTTTCTTGTATATTGGGGTCTGCTTGCTTGCCCAGTCATTTGTTTAGGTTTCAATGGGAAAATAACAAACAAAGCTAAAATTGCCACAGCACAAAATTAAATGAATTGGAATTCTGTTCCTCCATGAAAAGACTTGAAAGGAGATTTAAATCAGTGTGTACTTGGTAAAACTTGGCGATTTGATGTCTGTTCCATAAAACTGACAACTGCATCCAGTTGCCTTTCTTCCGAGTTTGATCGGGTAATTTGGTCAAACTTGGTGAATATCCAAGAGTTACACAATCAGACTGAGACTTGTTCAGAAAATTACAACACAGTGAGGGAAACTTAATTAGTTTTGTCAGCATATATAAAGGCACTAGCTTGCATTTCCAGAAACTGTCTAAAGCTTTTACAAATGCTCTGATTCAGCTAAAATCAGGCTAATTATATGTTGGGCTCAAAAAAATCCCCATTAAAAGAACATTATTGGGGTTATAATGTCCAAACCTGAAAAGATAGGAAATACTGCATTTAATAAGCAGTTGGTTTGATAAGCTGATATATATATATATATATATACATATATATATATACACATACATACGAAAATTATATTAATTATATGACTGTAAAATTTGCTTCACAGACCTCCCAACCTGTTCAATATGTCAGCTACTTAATACCTTTTTTAGATCCACTGTGTGGACATGGTGTTTACTGTACTTTATCCAAATTCTACTGCAGAGAATCATACTAATTTCCTTTTTTATTTTTTTACCCTGTGGCTCCTGTCACCACAATATCTCAATAGTTCACAAACTCTAATGCTTATTTTGCCAGTAACTAGGGTAAGGTACAAAGGTGGTGACAAACCCCTGCTACATAAGGGGTGCAAGACAGAGATACTATGGTTTCTGAGCATCTTGAGATACCTAGGATTTGTTTTTTCAAAATATTAGTAATAGAGAAATCTGAAATTTGAAATGCTACTTTGTCTGTTTTCTGCTGCAACAGTAAACGCCCAATAATTTTGTGAATTACAACTTGGGTACAAGCATCTAGAAAATGAGGATGCAGTTAACAACCACATGTGAAAAGCATGGTTTAAATAACCTGCCAAATATACAAACAGGAGCTTTCTGACAGAAATTGAGAAAGTAATTTTTCTTGGGTAACATTTAACTGTGTTGTCTATGCAAGCTTACCTTCTCTTCAAAGAATCATAAATTGTCTAGGTTGCAAGGGACCTTTGAGATCATCTAGTCCAGCCATCAACCTAACACCAACAAAAACCATCACTAAATCTAAGGACTATGTCTACCTGTCTTTTAAATACCGCCAGGGATGGTGACTCCACCACTTATCTGGGCAGACCATTCCAATGCTCAATAGGACTCTCAGTGCAGATTTGTTTTCCTAATATTGAGTCTAAACCTCTCCTGGTGCAACTTGAGGCCACTTCCTCTTGTCCTATCACCTGTGACATAGGAGAAGAGACCAACCTCCACTTTTCAGGTAGTTGTAGAGTGTGATAAGGTCTCCCCTCAGCCTCCTCTTCCCCAGGCTGAACAACCCCAGCTCCCTCAGCCTCTCCTCGTAATACTTTCTCCAGACCCCTCACCAGCTTTGTTGCCCTTCTCTGGACCCACAGCAGGACCTCAATGTCTTTTTTGCAGTAAAGGGTCCAAAACTGTACACAGTACTTGACATGGGGCAATGGTGAGTAGAGGGGGATGATCACCTCCCAAGTCCTACTCACCACACCTTTGCCAATACAGGTCAGGATGCTGTTGGCCTTCTTGGCCACCTGGGCACACTCGCTGACTCATGTTCAGCTGACAGTCGACCAACACTCCCAGGTAATTTTCTGCCAGGCAGCTCTTCAGCCAATCTTTCCCAATACTGTAGCGCTGCATGGGGTTGTTGTGACCCAAGTGCAGGACCCAGCATTTGGCCTTACTGAACTTCATCCCATTGGCCTTGGCCCAATGATCCAGCCTGTCCAGATCCCTCTGCAAAGCCTTTCTACCCTCCAGCAGGTCAACACTCCCACTTAACTTGGTGTCATCTGCAAACAGGCTGAGAGTGCACTCAGTCCCCTTGACCAGATCACTGATAAAGGTATTAACAAGGACTGGCCTAATTAATGTATTAGCTTTAATGATGCAGCAATAAACTCTAGCTTTTTTGGTTTTTTTTGGTAAAAATTTACAATATAAGATTTGCATTTGTTTTTAGAGCATTTGTGTGGCTGTATGTCCAATTTTATAATATTTGGCTAATCAGAGTCAGTAATTACATTCTCTCTTGTGTTTCTCACTCTTAAAAAATCAAAAGCCAGCTCTTCTAGGAAACTCTTTAATGTGTGTGTGTAAGAATACAGAGAGATGGGGAGAAAAAGTGAAAGACAAGCATGAGAGGACTCTCCAGAGTTTCTGGAAGTAGATGATCAAAACAGTTGTGAAGAATAAATCTTAAGAATTTACTACAGAAGAAATTCACAATAAAAGTCTAATCCTGTGTATACCATGGGGTATTTCTGCTCACTTGTTTACTAGACCTGTTAACCAGAAGAGAAGGTAAATATACAACTAAGCATTGAAACATCTGCTCTAGCAATATTTACATGAAATTTCAGCTCTTATTTTTAAGGATGTTAAGTATAACTCCTTTTTTTTATTTTTTTTTTTATTGTTAGCTTTTGTCTGGTTTTCACTAATTATAACAGGTAATGAGCCAGTGTTTTACAGTTTTATTGTCCAGGGACATAGTTTTAAAGTTTGAAAGCACAGTTAAGTTACTTAAGAAGCTGAAGCTTAGTACAGAAGAAAAGTGAACATGCAGAAAAATCACCTTTTGTCTTTTAGTAAGAATTTTAAATTTGGAGTTAATGTACTGACATTTTAGTATACAAAATTTATTTCGCAGTTGGCAAGACACGTATATTTACATATTTCAGTGGGAGCTCCTCCAGGCATTTGCAGGAGAAAGAGAGGACACTGAAAGCATATTGAAATAAATGGATGGCACAGTCAATTTACTGTCCTCATCTGGGAGTCTCTGAAAAGGTTCAGGCACTGTGGCATTCTTACAGCTTGTGGAGCAGTTTACTCATTTTCTGCTCTTAAGTAGCTGCATGTGATAGCACACAGACGCAGAGGCATCAAAGTTGCAGGAGAGGGGCAACTCTCAGTTACTTACGTTGACAGCCCAAGCCGTGCCAGATATATCCCGGCAGACATTTATCACATTTAGGCCCTGATGTTCCCTCCTTACACTCACAAAATCCTCTGTCATTACAGCGATCATGGACTGAACCAAAAGGGTTACAATAACAGTCTGCAGAAACAAGACAACACATAGACACTGGATTCAGGTCTACATATGGTGGTAATTCATTCAATACCAATAGAGGGTGCATTTCCAGTGCTAAAGGTAAAGGAAGACTGTCTGTTATGGATATCTAGAGTAGTGAACAGAACTACTATAGGTCCATTCATTTGTTTGCACATGTCATTTCAGGAAGAGACATTTTATGATGTGACAAGTAAAAGTAAACAGCAATGATATAAAGGCAGAAGTTACCATGCTCTTTGAAGAGAAATGATTGTAACAGATTGTCTTTTGGTAAGAATGTTTTTGACAATTTAATGAAGATTAGAAAAGCTCTGTATAGTATGGATATATCAATATGCCATCAGGGTGGAATGTTTTGCATTATTCAAATAGGCTTCTCTGTATTACTCAATATTTTCAGAAGTTCTGAATGTCTCTACAGGGCTGCATAAATGCACTTTACTTATTTCCAAGATAGTCTTCCTTTATGGTTTTGAGCAGTATAATAATTTATGTGGATATTTGCCATTAAATTGATGAGACTGTATTTATCAGTGACATTAATAAACCTTTTACATAGTCCACAATTAACAGCTTGAGGTGAGCAGTAATGTAATGCAAAACTTGTCAGAGCTGGCTTTATGCTGCCATTTCCGTATCTCTCACCTCCCAGTGGGCAGATGGAAAATGCAATGAGGTTCATTCCTGCTATTTTCCATGTGTGTTCACATAATTAAAAAATGACTGGGGCAGCCCCTTTCCTCCCACAACACTTATTGTGTTGTTCATTCACAGCCCTTTAACACAATTACAAAATCTGTGTTCAGCTTTCATCTAGCTGAATAAAGAAGGTAAGACAGTAGCTAGCCAAGCTCATATTTGGCACTTTGGTTCTTCAATTTATTATTAAATTTTTAAATGAAGGGCTGTATCTTATTTGTATGTAGACCCATGTAGACCCAGAGTAACTCCACTGTCAACTGAGACCACAGACACGTTTTGGCAGCAGATCTCTGCTGCTGTTGAAGGCAAATCAATTCCTGAATTTGGGCAACCTGCTGGGAGTCTGGCTTTGTTTGTCTGTGAATCAGCGCTACTTTGATGACTGCCTTTGGCAATTGTTCCCTAGTATTAGGTTAAACCTCAGTGGTATTGTAAATGACAAAATGGACTTGAACTGGGAAGTAAAATATTAAAAAAAAATCCAATGGAAAAAGCGTAACAGGAAAAAAAATTACCAGGAAGACATTTCTCATCTGTTGTCTCAGTGTTTATTAACTATAAATTACAGATGGCACTTTCAGCATTTGGCATGCTGTAGAAGAAGAGTTACCTTTGGCAAACAGAGTTCCACAATAATAATGGAGTCAATTAGCTAGCAATGTTCATTAATGAAGTTGAAAACTGACATGCCAAAAATACTGTGCAAGGCTGAGGAGAATTATAGTGCAGTGAGTGCCATTTGAAAAGCTGGCAATTCTGATGTTAATCAGATGTATGAAATGTTTATGTAAACAGGCATAGAACTGAGAGACATATTGAATGCAGGGAGTAAAATTTGCTTGAAAAGTGTTTGTAGAAAACCTTGAAAGACAAAAAGCTTGGAATCACGTTAGAAAGAGAGGGCCTGATACTTGTACAGTAAAAATAGCTTAGTGGGACATAATGAAGTTATAGTGATACAAACAAGTGTTTGTGGAACAGATCTCTGACCTGTGATATTAAATGTTTACAGATACATAATGTTATGTTTTCCAGAGAACTGAATCAGGGAAAGCTTTCCTCCTGAGTTCTATCATATAAATACCTAAGAAGCACCAGGCCCATATTGTGCTATTTAAGGGAAACTAGACAGTGGAATCAAAACTTTAGACAGGCCCTTTTACAAAAGCAGTAGATCAATCAGAACACCAAACAGACCCAGTAACCTTCAGTAATTCAATCTAGCCTCTGTTTTATGCAGTACACCATTGATACCATAGATACAGAACCAACAAAGGCCCACTGAACATCCAAGCTAGTTGTCCAGTGTAATATCACAGGCTGCGCCCAAGACCTGCCATTGAAAAGCTCTAAAGACCCAATTCCAGTGAGCCATACGCAGGCAGTCAATATCTCCAAGGCCCTTACAGCAAGGCATTAAATAACATTAAATTAACATTCCCAGATCATCCTAACATGCAAAACACACACCAGGTTCCGTGCTGGGAGAAAAAAAACTTCACAGATATGAACTGGGGAGGAATTTTCCTTGTAACTTCCATCTGGAAAGCCAGGAAGATGACAATAGTAGTCGTCTGTTCACTGAGTTTTTTATCAACATGATGCTGCCAACAAAACGTGACGAAAATAAGTAGAAAAAGAAGGTTGGGAAAATGGGCCAAAGCTTGTGGCTTCAGTTACTGCTTTTATCAGTCTGGGTTGACAGTGGCTACAAGACAACCCTTGGGGTTCACTTAACCATATCTCATTAGCATTTTTAAAGGTCTCACAGGTGTTAGTTGAAACTTAAGCCTGAGTGACTGGAAGGCTGGTGACAATAATTACCATTTCAGTGTTTGTGTTGCAAGGCAAAGAAAATGTTTCATTACTCTGGGTCTACGTGGTGGTTTCTATGCTATCCATGCTTGCCAGTGTGTGATAAAAAGTTATTAAGACTTTATCAAGACCTTGTAAAAACCAAAACTTCTTCAAGTTGTTAAATTCTTTTTCACTGTAAGCATGCCAACTGAATGGTTTTTAACTTTAAGATACCTTGATTTATTTAGAAACTGTAGCTGCCCATATGAGGTAATATTGCAGTTAACTGACAAACCCACGAATTTTTGGTATTTCATTATAGGAAAGAAAATTTATTTTTTCTTTTAAAGAAATTAAGGGCATAATGAAATTAGATTTAAGCCCACTGTATGATGTGTTTCATTTGGTTCACTGGTAAAAACCTTCTCAGTATTTCAACTCTTTGTAACTTGTCAGTATTAAAAGTGAAACATTTTACATTTTCTCCATTTAGTTAGTATTGTCTAAGATTCACAGATTTGTTACCCATGTACTTACCATAAATATTTATGAAAACTATATATCAAGCAAGTAGTTTTGATAAATCAGAGCAAAAGCCCTGTTAGCTGTCATTAAACTAACTTATCCAAACATTTTTTACTTTTCTACATATATATCTGAAGAGGAAAGAATTGGCCTGGAAAAATAATTTTCATATGGGAGTGAGATTTGCACATCACTGGAAATCTGATTATTAAAATGTTCATGCCGACATTCCACTCATACTTAAAACCCAAAACACTGCTTTTCAACTCAGAAAGAAAAGAAAAATGAGCGTTTCCAATAGAGCAAGACCCTTTGTGCTTGACCTAGAAGGATGGTGACCATCAACTCTCTCAGAGATGAAAATACTCTACATTTTGCAGAATTAAATCTTAGGAGCCCCAGTTCAGGAAAGCACTTTAAGCACAAACTTCTCTGTTCTCTAAAATGCACTTAGGTATTAGCTTCAATTCACTGACTTTAAACAAGAAATAGTTGTGAAAGTTTTCTTAAGTTGGCAAATCATCTAGGATACATGTATTTTGTATGCAATATGATCACTACGATCCTGAGAACTATTTTAGTCCAACGGGAATATTATTGATTTAAAACAAATTACCTAATATGTAGCAAGCCAGGGCTTGATCCTATAGTCATCTCACATTGTACAATTCTCATGGACCAAGAATAGTGCTTGCATTAAGGTGGAAAAGTCAACAAAGGCATCACATTGTCTTATTTTTTTTAAGACTCTCATTAAATGAAAGGGTTTTAAATTTTATTTCTGCAGAGTCTGGGCAATTTCGAAGCACACAATCATTCTAAATACATCACTTGCAAATTAATTTAAAATGTATTTATTTTTTACCACTGTTTTATTAATTTCCTTGTTATACATACAGCTGCTGTCTTAGCATTTCAGTGTACGTGGGAAAAAAAACTGACTGGATGAGCTGATGAAAAATCCCCAATAGAGTACTTTAGCGTCATATTCATTAGGCTTTACTTAGAAAGCTGAAACTATACAGCCCTGATGTCATACTGATAATGTCCATCATCTGCATTGAACAAATATGAAGGACAGTGGTTTTCTTTTTTTCCAAGAACATTTGATTAGATTAATCTCCTCAGCACAGTCATACAAAATCATGACTTGCCTACTAATGTTCTTATTAGCTTAGACTAATTAACATCAAAGTAGATTGTGCATTTTCTGAATGTGTTGCCAAGTGAAGTTAAAAGGACACGTGAAATGCAGTGTGTGGATGGATCTGGGTGTTTATCATGAAATAAAATGTAAATCTGTCAAGCTGCAGACTGAAACAAATAACAACAGCCTAAATAGTTTCTGGCTTGAATCTCAGCAATGGATTCAGAAGAATATTAAAATGTAATTTATTCACTCATCTATTTTGGCATGAAAAAAAATACCTTTCTACACTTTTTTTTTTTGCTTCCTTGAAAATGTAAAAAAAAAATAAAAATATCACAGCAACAATCCAGAACAGGTTCTACTGATGTTTATGTCTATAACAAACATTATGTCATGAAGTTTTCCACCTCTGTTATTAGAACAATGCCTTTTGTGGCTACCTGTTAACTACTGGCCAGTATGTGAGGCTTCCTTTATTGATTATATTCAGCCTTCACCTGAAGTGTCCTAACTTTTCTGTGTACTGTTTGTGGTGACAAGAGAGCAATTCATATTCTTCTACTGTGATAAAGATCTTTTTTTAATTATGTTTTGGTATTTCCTTTAATTCTGCGTTTTGGGTATTTATAGCAGACACTAAGTCTAAAAGCTCTGTTTTCCCTAGGAATCCCATTTCTAAACTGACATCACGTCAAACTGATTTGACAAAATGCTTCTCCTAACCACATGGGCATAATTTCAGTTTCTCCTGTAAAGAAGAACAGTGACAAGGCTTTTATAGCCCTATGCCTGGGAACAAAATTGGCTGCAACATGTCTTTATGAAATTGAAGTGAATAAAGGGGGTTAATAAACACCACTCCCCCCACGTCCTATTGATGCAGCTAGCAACTATTCAAGCAGGTATTCACGAGTCTGTGCTAGTAATTCTGAAAGTTAGACTGGGAACAGGTATTTATGACTCAACCCTTCAGTCTTCACACGCACAACCGCAGCGTGGTTCCCTCCTGCACAAGGACAGCACAATCAGTTTCTCAAGGGCTTCTGGGGAAAGTCTTCCCAGGACCCTTAGCCAGGGATGTTCATCATCATATAAACATTTGAAATACCTCCTCAGGGCTACAGGGGCAACAGCAACGAGGTGAAAAGTCTACACAGATGTTCTTATCCATTGAAAAAGCTCATTCTGGCTCAACGGGCAAGTAAGCAGCAGTGGACCCTAGCAGCTGCCAGTATAGCTGAAAAGGCACAGAAGAAAAGGCGCAGTTATCCCGGGACTGACCTATGCACACATTTTCATCGTCCAGCTCTGCAGAAGCATTTCTGAAGTAGCCCAGCCTGCATAACTCACAGTGCTGACCTCTAGTGTTGTGCTTACAGCTCACGCAAATGACCGTATTGAGCAGCTCGATGTAACTGCACCGGTTGGAGTGCCCGAAGCATTCACAGTCTTTCAAGGAAGAACAGAAATGTATACAAAATGTATACGGCAGCAGAGTAATAGCACATTACATGCTTAGTAAAAATGAACCATGAATAGAAGTATGAATGAATGGCACATACATGTTAATCAATGTAACACGGACAACAGCAGATGTTTATCTGCAATGAAAGTGAAGTTTGTTTCAGGCAGGTTAGCGTGACCCGGCGACCATGGCATGACGCTGAAGGTTGGCTGTTGTTGGCAGACCTGATGGAGCTGAAGCATTTGCAGTTGTAAACCTTTCAGGGGTACTGGAGGCTCAGTTTCCGCTGATAGGAATGCACATCTTTTTGTATGTTTGAGATGAGTATAAATCAAGACGTGAGAAAAACTTGCTCATATTAAAAATATTAAATACAGTGGACGAAATTATCAAAGTTCATCATACTTAAATCCACAACTATAAGTAAAATAAAAGCTTTCTTCTGACATAAATGGTGAGTAGTCAAAAATACTACCGAATACCCAGTACATTAACTGGTAGGTACCTTAGGAACCACTCTTTTATCTCGAGACCAAACAAATCTCTAGTTTGATAATTTTGGCCAGCAGTTCCTAAAACAATTAACAGAGAAGAAAAGAAGTGAGGTCTTATTTAAGAGCTGCTTTTGTAACTCTAAGGTGAGCATTATTATATTCTGAGATGAAAAACAATTGGGCCAGAAAAGTTAATGAAATTTCAGAAGAGCGTACTGAATAGAAAGCATGCTTACTGCAGCCATCTGAAAGGCAGCTGGCATGACAGCCACTTTTAAAATACCTCTTTGTTACACATTGAATGCCTTTTAGTCTTTAATCACAAGCAATGCTTGGTTTTCTGCAGAAAGAAGCAGAACTTAGAAATGTAGCAATATCATTATAGAGGGTACAGCTATGCTTTGTGTAGAAAGCTTGTGTTAGTCTGATCACTCAACTATGCGATTATGAGCCCAGAATGAATGCAGGAAATGTTATTAGGATGATCAGAGAAGTAGAGGGCCTATTTAAAAACTGAAGACTAGAATAATTTGGCTTGTTTAGTCTAGGAAACTGAAGATGGGATATCACTGAGCTATAAATACATCAAGGATATAGCCTTCTGCCACTCTAAGTGAATATCTGTGCTAATGGACAACATTGGCACAGGAACAAATGGGCTTAACTGGCCATTGAGAAATTTCAACTGGAACTTTGGAGATGGTATCTAGCCATAAGGGCACTGAGGTTCTTGAAGACTTCCAGTATGTAGCAAAAACCTGATGCTTTAGAGATGTAGTTTATTAACTGGTGAAAGAGATTACGTATGTTTCCTGCAGTAATGGAGTCCTGGATGCAGTGACTTGGAAGGGCTTCAAGGTCTTGAAGTTAACTGAACCTACAATTAGATAAAGCTGTAGCAGAGGGTGTAAAATGTTTCCATAGGTGACAGGGGCCAAGTCCTCTGTGCTGCCTTTCTTAGGATATGCTGCTGATTGCTGGCATAGGGCGTCAGATACTGGGCCTGTCTGTATTTTTATTAAGAAATAGCAATACTGGTATATGTTTATGTGTATATTAGGCATACCTAATACATATATATTTCTTTAGCTGTTGTCTGATGGACTATAGTGGACTATAAATAGGTATTTTGTACACTGTACAACACACATTTCAATCTTGAGAACTGAGTTTCTGCTGCCAGGAAACATCACTTCAATTTACATATGCACATTTAGTTAACATATCTGCATTCTTGTTCTCTTCAGTGTTTCACTGCTAAACCGATGTTTTGTGGTTCACGCCAATCTGGTAAGTTTGATGCCTATAACTGCTGGAGTACAGTATAACATTTGGTGTATCATTCTCAGTTTGTTACTCTTTGACATAATAAGTGTTAATGCTTGTTGTCTTTTGCTGCTGGTCAGTATGAGTCAGCATCTCAGCCTGCCACCCAGCAGCTTTTCTCCCTTTGTCTATCCATCTTGCTGGAGTGAAAACTGCCAGTGTGGGGCAGAGGCCACAGATCTAAGAGTGAAAACTACCACTAGCAAGAAAGAGTCAAGGCAAAAATTGTTAAAGTTACAAGTTTTTGAGTGTTTGTTTTTTAAAATAAAAAAGACTGGTTAGTGATAGATAAGCAATCTGATCATTCTGGATCTCAGATTCAGAAGCAATGCTGTTTTAGTCTCTGTCTGACAATGGACCTGTCTTCTGCTGCCAATAGATAATTTGTTTTGGTGAGACAATACTGTTTGTCAGACTTGTGTAATCATACTGTAGGTGAATTTAGAGCAAGTAATTTACCTTGTTTTTCAAATCAGTAATAGGCAGCAGAATACTACATATTTATGTTTCAAAAATACAGACTATAAAGAAGTGACAGTAAATCAGACTAGGCTACATCATCTTTTGTGTTTTAAGTAGCAGAAAAAAATTGAGAGTATACTGTTAATGAATGACTGCACTACTTGCACTCTGAGATTGTGATACAGTCTTCAGTAACAGTACCACTACACATAATTAGCCATTACGAAAGTACGAGAAACAAGGCTGCACATAAAGTAATTCAAGATTTGCTCCAAGTTATGCTTTGGACTGAAGAAACATCTAATAGTTACAAAAGACTTAGTCTGATGTAGAGACATGCTCCTAAACATATGCAGGAGGATTACCCAAGGTCACATATGGCTCATCAGTATTATGGGTAAACAGTGAGACCAATTCTTATGCTTGGTTGCATTCCTATGGGTACTGCTCTTCTGTAACAACTGTGCTGTGTGAAAGAAAGCCTTTGTCTCAGAGTTAACTTGTATTAAGACATAGGAAAGCTCTAGGAATCTTGATCATCAGACTGGTAAATGCTACATGGCATAGAAAAAAACCCAGTTAACCTAAAAACAGTATAACATCTGACCAAATGCCTTTGCAGCAGTGCACAGGAAAAAAACAGACATGACAAGTAATGATTGAATCCTTTTTTTGCTAATTTTTGCTTCCTCCCCATTTGGCTGGTGCGGGAATATGAACTTATTTTGTGTAGTGCTGTTGGCCTGATCAGTGGATCATTTTTACATCCTTCTGTGTTTATTTAATAATAATAAAACAAAAGCTATGTAAAGAGTCCTGGTATGATTGCAGTGGCATTATTCTCCACTGTCTACATGAGATGCTACCCTAAACCAGTCAAACATATCATGTAGGATTTTATTCAGCATCACACCATCTAAGAAGCTAAAACCTATCAATGCTGCAAGGCCTTTCTAGCTATCTAGCTTATGGTTCACCTTAATCAGTGCAGCAAGACCAAAAGCAGCCTGCTTCTAAGAACTGTCAGAAGCACAGTTAAGGTTCTTAGCCATGTGTCCCTGGCTACCGGCCCAACCACTTTCATGCACTGGCAAAGCCAAGCAATCACTGAGAGAGATGGCAGGGAAAAGTATTGAAAACAGGCTGCAAACGGTTTACTAACAATGAAACGACATCAGCTTACAGCCTAGAAAATGCTGCTTTCAGTTCTCAGTAAGAAAAGACACAGATAACCAGGAGACAGTTTAAAACTGAATAACAGTAAGGAGTAAATGGTTTGGAAAATAAAACCTCAGAGGAGAGGTAAAGATAGCTAGATAAGTTTAGAGTGAAGGGAAAAGGAAGAGGAGAATGCCATGTTAGATTTGGTAATTGTCTCTGGATGATTCAGGAATTGTCAAATCCCTTGCNTACTGAGGCCATTCTCTAATTAAAAGCATAAAGTGTATGTCAAGAAAAGTGCATTCAGAAATCATTAAAATATTTTTTCTTTTTCATTTTCCAGTAACTCTGTGTTCCTGCTCTATACACTAACAAAAGGCAAACAAAGGACATTCCATTGTAACCTTAGAAATGACCTGCTTCATGACAAACAGTATGACTTGTTATCATGATCTCATCAAATGGGCCAAACTAAGTTAAAACATTTGTTAATATC
>VZTM01010111.1:219-11196 GCA_013400555.1 Jacana jacana | reverse complement strand
CTCTCTGGAACAAACGATACCTGCAAAAATGCTAGCCAGGATTCCAATTTTTAGACTGAGATATATTTGGCACTTAAATAAAGGGTTTCAAGATCCTTTGATTTTATGATTTAAAGAGTAAGGTTTATTCCTAACAATTTCTTAGTACAGAAAATGGGATTGTTTTTGTAGTTCACACGTTGGTGAGTTGTTCTATGAATTAAACATAGACATACTCATATTTGAAAATGCTCTTGAAATTCCATGCTTATTATTGGCAAAATTTGGAAGAAAGCTGTCAAACAGGAATACAGGAATATTTGAAAATATTTTCTACTTTCCAATTAATTCAGTAGGAATTTTGTGAGTACTGCCAAAATAACTCATGCTAAAAAAAGCCAACCAACCAACCAACAAAAAAGAAAAAAAAAGAAAAATTTATAATCAGTTTTCAAAGAAACAACTGTGAGAGTAAATGAATCTCATTTTAAATCTTTCCCAAGATAATATTCTGAATCATCAATCGCAGTCTAAGAATTTGAAGACAACTGTGGAAGAAGAAAAAGCACGGGAACATGCTTAATTGAAAATTGAAAACTGAAATAGCAGAAGATAAAATTAATTTTAAAATGGATAATATCCTCCTTACAAAACTTCTATGACTTACCACTCAATGAAAACTTATGCTACTGCCATTTCTTCTAAAGAATAAATTCCAGCTAGTTTCCACAAAAGGGTCACGTTGTATGAAAGTTAAAAGTGTTCTTTTACATAGACCAGTCTAATCCAAATCACTAATATTACAGGAACAAAGTTCTACTGAATTGTGGTACTGCATAACATTGGCTTACATTTGACATGGGTCTTTATATCACAGTTAAGGATGGCCCCTTAAACCTGATAACTACCATATAATCAATAATTCATGTAGTAAATCAGTAGCTATTGTGAAATCAAATGCAACAATTTTTCAGCAGGAGTTGTTGGGCAAATGCATTAAAGAATTAAAACTATCCAATATTAATTATGAAGTAATACATTAAAAAAATATCGTTATACATTAATAGTAAATATTTTATTAGCCCTTCTGTAATAACTTTATTATTAAACCTGTGATTTAATACTAAGAAAGTATGTTAGTTTCAAGAACAAAATGATATTAAAGGATTCAAAGAATTATTTAGAATGGTGCAAAATGCTTATACACTTACCTATTTTTAAATCCTGAAAGTAATCCCTTGAATGGGAAAATATGCTCCTCTGTGATTCATATTTACACAAACAAAAGTTTGTGATTTTTTCAAACTTGTAAAACATCTAGGCCACCTTTCACTTTTATATCTTAAACTATGTTTCACATTTTTAAATTTTCCTAAAATGAATTGCTACATAAATACATGAACACAGTCATATGGACATGCAGAATTTTTGAATTAGGTATTCATAATACTACTGCTTTATCTTGTGTAATAAATACTAGAACTAAGCCAACTTTCAGGTTTCTAACTTCATCTTTTTTCAACTATACCAATTCAAATGTGAATACTCACAGAAACCAGAGCATTCATTTAATTTCCATATTTACCAGAATTAAAAGGAGTCATTACAGAGATTTTGCTCAATCCTAAGAAAGAGAGGGGGGAAAGAATACTCCCCATATGATGCCAGCTGTAGAAAATGCCAACCCAAAATGAAAGCATCTGATCAAACTGAAAAACTCCAAAGTGGAGAAGTGAAATGTGAATTGTAGAATGGATTTCTCAAAAAACCCAAGTGACTGCATACTCTGTAGAAGGATTTTGGTGCCTGTAGATAGCCAACAGAAGCTGCTGCTGAGAGGCAGGAATTTTCTGCTCACATAAATAAGACAGTTCTGGGCCTTGTTCCCATTGCTCTTCTGAAGAACTTGCCCTTCTGGGTCACGGGGAATAAAAAAATCCGCCTGTATCTTCTTTAATTAGTTATATGCAGATAGGATAACAGAGCATTCATTTGCCTATTGGTCTGCCATGTGTGAATAGAAAATGTTTGGAAATAAGGCAGATAACTATTGTGGTAATAAATAACCTAATGATTAGTGTCATTAGGGCCTCAGCACGACGTGCAGATAAAGTAGACTCTATAGCTATGTTCTGGTGACATTAAATATTAGCTGATTCATCTGTGCCTACCTCTGGGCCAGCCCATTGCAGTTTTCTCCGCATTCTTTTTCCTATAGCTGTATTTAGGGTAAATATATCCAAATACGAGATGGTGGTGCCACCCAAAAACTATTTAAAAACAATGTGCAGTATATATGGACTGCATGTACTTTATTGCATCTTAAGGTAAAGTTCAATCTACTTAAAAGGATACTTGCATGTTTTCCTGAAGATCATTAAATATTCTTATTGGCACTGACAAAAGAAATGACCTCTTTATTAAGAGAAATCAGCACCCTTTCTCCTACCTAATAGTATGGAATCTTAAAAGAATTAATTGGAAAGTTCAACTAATTTTTATTTCATCAGTGTTCCAGAGGAACACGGTTATTAAATGCATTTTTCCACAGGATTACTAATAGAACAATAGAAGACTAACACCTTTTATTTTTACCCTATGGAGGTAAGGTAGGTTGTCTTTATTATTTAAATGGAACGTTTGTAATATCATGCTGTGTAAGAAGAGCATCGAATGTGCTGTCTTACCAAACTGTTCATCGTTGTGAGAAAGTAGGAGAGGCAGTGGCAGGTCACACATTTTGGATTCAATTTAGGTACCATGAAAATATTAATTATTGTAGAGCTGGTAAAAAAAAAACAAAAGGCATTTATTTATAATCTCTTAGAGAAAATTAATATGAATGCTGCATTCCAGTCAGCATCTTTGCTAAATGTAGCACACGAGCAATATATGTAACATATACAGCACAGCTACACATACATAAATGAGGTACTAGAAACTAGATTGAGATAAGAGTTACTTGGATAGGGGTTGACAGGGAATACTGGGATTGGTGCTGTTTAACATCTTTGTCGGTGACATAGACGGTGGGATTGAGTGCACCATCAGCAAGTTTGCTGAGACACCAAGCTGTGTGGAGCCTTGAATATGCTGGAGGGTTGCCTTCCAGAGGGACTGGCCTGTGTAAACCTCACAAAGTTCAATCAAGCCCAGTGCAGGATTCTGCACATGGGTCAGGGCAATCCCAAGCACAAATACAGGCTGGGCAGAGAATGGTTTGAGAACAGCACTGAAGAGATGGACTTGGGGGTGTTGGTTGATGAGATCAACATGAGTCAGCAATATGCGCTGGCAGCCCAGAAAGCCAACTGCATGCTGGGCTGCATCAAAAGAAGTGTGGCCAGAAAGCTGAGGGAAATGATTCTTCCCCTCTTCTTTGCTCTGGTGAAACCCTACTTGGAGTACTGTGTCAAGTTCTGGAGCCCCCAACATAAGAAGGGCATGGATCTGTTGGAGTGAATACAGAGGAGGATCAAAGGATCAGAGGATCAGAGAGCTAGAGCACCTCTCCTATGAAGACAAGCTGTGATAGTTGGGGTTTGTTCAGCCTGGAGAGAGAAAGCTCCAGGGAGACCTTATAATGGCCTTCCAGTACCTAAAGGAGTCCTACAGGAAAGATGGAGAGGGACACTTTATTGGGGAATGTAGTGATAGGATGAAGGATAATGGTTTTAAACTAAAAGAGGGGAGATTTGCATTAGATATTAGGAAGACATTCTTTATTGCGACGTTGGTGAAATACTGGAACAGGTTGTCAGGGGTGTTGTGGAACCCCCATCCCTGGGGGTGTTCAAGGCCAGGCTGGATGGGGCTTTGAGCAACCTGCTCTAGTGGGAGGTGTCCCTGCCCATGGCAGGTGGGTTAGAACTCAATGATCTTAAAGGTCCCTTCCAACCCAAACCATTCTACAATTCTATAATTCTATAAAAGAGGAAGAGCTATACGGGAACACTGAATTAGAAGCAGAAAGCTAGGTCTGTCAACATGTGTAAATCAACCAAATTTCACTGAAGATGTTGGATACAAATTTATCAGTCCAAATGAAGTGCTGTTTTAATTACCAGATTCTTGATTAGCACTATAGATAACATAATTTAGATTTCAACTGTATTATTCTGTTCTTAATCATGAGGTAGGGAAAAAAAGAGGGAATGAAAAGAGTTGATATAGGAAGGCAAGGATGATGTACTTCTAATGAAGATACTTTGATAGTAATGGACCAAATTGCAGACTTTTCTCAGGTAAAACTGCTTCATTACAAATATTTAAGAATCTGGAGAGATCCACTATCAAATAGAAAATCAACGTCTGATAGTATAAATCTCAATACTTCTGTCTTCCCAAGTAATAGCTATGCATGATTGAGCCCTGCTTTCCTGAAGACAACTGAACACTGGCTCGCTAAGGGGAAGCAGTGAATGAATTCCTTGTTTTGCTTTGCTTGCATGAACAGCTTTTGCTGTACCTGTTACACTGTCTTTATCACAACCCACGACTTTTCTCACTTTTACCTTTCCAATTCTCTCCTCCATCCCACCAGGGGAGTGTGAGCCAGCAGCTGTGTGGGGCTGAGCTGCCTGCTGGAGTCAAACCACAACAGTACTGCTTGTGCATCACACATCCAGTCCCTGACTATAGGGGCACAGAACACACCGATGCCACGTCAGTCTTTTGACTGCTTCTAGAAGCCAGATGCTTTATGTAAGAGCCTATTAATGCCTAAAGTTATCTGGAGTGTTTCCCTCATTGCGCATACATGGGACTGGCATCCAAATATTCTAAATAAGGCAAAATGATTGCATTGCACTTTAGGACAAAATGTTAGTAGGTATTAAGGTTGTAATTTCTCCAAGAAAATAACTATAAATGCAGAGCTCTTCCTTGACTATTATTTACATCAATAAGTTTTTACCAGGTGAAAACTTTTCTCAATATCTAGTTTAAAATGCATGTCCTGTCATTTAACTCCTATAACACTTCTTCATAGTTAAAAAACAATGTGTTAAACCCCAGCATTTTTAGTATACATTTACTGTAAAATGCAAACTACCTCTTTCCAAGGGCTGGGCTCATAAAAAACTAATCAGCTGCCTTTAAGGCACAGCTAGGGCAATATTTATTATCATTAGGTCAATAATGTTAAAATTAGCTTTGATTTAAATCTTTTAATGGCCTTTCATTCACATTGCACATAAGCAAATTTTCACAGTGATCTTAATGGTGAAACAAATAATATACGCTTGCACATGACAGTTTTTTAAATTACAGTTCAGCTTACTCAGTGTATTTTTCATCAGCTTTCTAAAATTAATAGCCTCAAGTTTAGTTATTCTCTTTAAAAACTGTCAAACATTATTAGTTGAGCAGAGAAGCAGTTCAAAAATTAATTAATTCCAGGGCTTAGTGTAAACTGCTATTTTAATTAAAAGAGCACTAAATAGTAATGTCCTGCTTCTTTGTACTTAGAACATGAAATAAAGAGTTTAAATCAGTTACATTCAATAAATTTTAAATGTATGACGAAATATATTGAAGGCATATGTCCATGTCTTGCTCTTTATAAACAGACTCCTAAGAAAAATATCAAGTTAGAGAGATCATACAGTATATTTCCTAATTATGCTGTATCATTTTAGTTGTTGATTCTCTTCAAACTTGCGCCAAGTAGAAAAATCAACTGGTACAAATGAGACCTTTCCACCATTTTTGTATTGCGTAAGATGCTAGGTCTCAGTTGTGCGGTTATGACAAGTGCCACCTACAGGTCCACAAAAGATCTAAGGTGCAAAGTACTTCTCAACTGAAGCTGTGGAGTAGTGCTTTCTGTGCTTTGTAAATTTACAATTTCTCCACATTATCCAAAGTGTAGGTTATACAGAAGGAAGGCACTCTACATGTAAAGAAATGCAAGTTTTATGGAGTTTGGTTTCTACTACAATTTTACAGTCCTCCATTTGGTGATTCTGTCTCCTTCTGGAGTACTGAAAGCTTCAATAGGTATTTCTTCAGTGTGTCAGGAAGCATAGCATGGGTGCTCCCAAACTAGCACTCGCTCCCAAACAGGAATGTCCAACAGGATAATCACCATGGCCTAAAGGAGCCTGAGCTCTGTGTGCAACAGGATTGTCTCAGCCCTGCTTGGGGCTAGCTCTGGTGTCTATGTAGGAAGCTCCTTTGCACACCATATATCTGTGTTACTTATGCCTGTCATGCTTATCTCACCTCATAGTAATGACTGCAGTAATGCAATAAGCATCACCACAAGACTTCCCACATGGAGAAAATTCCAGCTTTTGCACAAAGATTTAAAAGGTACATACTTTTGACAAGAACAACAGACCAGGCTTGTCCTTCCCTCTCTATGATACTTCACTGTCACTCTAAGTTCTAATTCAACTTCTACTTTATGTCCAGGGCCCAGGGAAACTAAAAGATCAATTCAAATTATGGGGAGGAAGACACAGCCAATAGGCTAGAAAAAAAAAAAATATCAAAAATTTGTTGTAGATTACAGATCTATCTAGATAAAGTTTAAGAAACTGACACTAGGTTTTATCATAGTAATGAAGCAAAGGACAGAGAAAAACTCCCTTTTTTTTTTCCAGCCACGAAGTTCATCTTATTGACCTTGTCTTCTCTAACAGAGTTTTAAAGAGCTGGACAAGTAATCTGTATCTGGAACCTGAGAAATCTTGGTTCAAGTATTGTTTTTTTCTTGATTGAGACTGCAGATTTCATCTAGAGGTGCTGTATCCTTATTGTCCAGATGGTGACCATGGCCTCCTGTTTTACATGTTTATTTTTCCTGCAAAATCCAATGTTGGATAGAAGAAACTTTTCTTGAAACTAGCTCATTGCCATGGTAAGTTTCGCTTAAGCAAGTCATCGTGTTTTAATTAAAAGACTCAACAGACAACCCTCTTCCATACAACTGCTGCACTGAGAAAACCGTAGCCTTTCCAAAATCAAGGATGATGTGTTTGTTCACAAGCTAGAAAAAACAAACCACAGCATCCCACCACATGCTCACGACAATGATTTATTAAATACTCAAATTATGTTAGTCACACTAATTGATGCAACACAAACCCTGTTGGACAGTCCACAAGGCTTCAGCTCAGGTGTCAGGCAGGATCAGCTGCAGAATTAGAGACTGAAAGACTAAATGTAAAGCACAAATATCCATACCAAGACCATTATTGAATTTGGTCCTGAATTTAGATTACCAGCAGACATAGTCAGAGAGGGATGTTCAGTCATTCATTCTCTGCTCAGAGAATTTTAACTGTGCGAGTTGACCATTTACTGATCCCAGGATCGGTGAAGTTTGCTTTTGATGGACTGCACATTGGAGTAACTGTTCTTTGTCTACAGATAAAATCTTTTGTCATCTTTTTTATGGGAGAAAATTTTATCAGGATTATCATGGTGTTATATGAGACAGAATTTTTTGCAAGCTATGCTATTGTCATGTGACATGTTAATATTGGTCCAGTGTCACTGATACGAGCACATATCCTGGATGGTGTATCAAGGCTTATCTCAAGTTTTTCACCATTTTCAATTTTAAGGTCCATTTCCAGTTTCTTACACTTTTCTAAGCTTTATCCATTCGTGTAGACTTTTTCTGCCAAGTATCTGATTCTATCTTCATGCTTTGGAAAAATACCAAGAATGGCTCAGTCATTTCTCAGTCTTATATAAAAAATATCAGAGAAAAATATGTGCTAATTAATTCTTTATCTTTATGACAATTATTTTACTGAAAAGTTTTATAGAGCCCTTATTTTAAATAGAGGGGTCTGAATTTAAGTTAAATTTCTATTGCCTTATACAAATAATAAAAGTCTACCCAAATATGAGCAAATATGAGCAAATTAGGAGAATGAAAACCACATTAGGGCTATTTTCACCCCATAGGAATGAAGGAGGAAAAAACGTAGATGTGAAAAGACTAACACATAGCTGAAAGTATAGTTCTTCTAGATGGTGCTATTGCTTTGGTCTTGTGGGGAAAAAAAGTCTTTTAAGAAAAAAATGGATTGCAATAATTGAATTAGGGCCTATATTATCGTTACACAAACAAGGGATATTATTAGATTATCAAATAGTCTCACATACAGCAAATCTAATTTCTGAATAAATATTTATGTTTTCAGGTACTATTAAGATAATTTTCAATTTTATACACATACCATAACCAAATTACATTGCAGTAATTAACACTATTAGTTGCATTTAATCTTTCAAATTTATACCAAAATAAGCCTTTTACTGCAGAAAATGTCTTTTTCCACTGACGATATTTAAAGGCTTGAAAGTCAGGGAAGACTCATACGACCCTCTGAGATCTGCATGTACATGTTACTAATCATGTTACCTGCACAACGCTCAGGATTGAATAAGGTTTCCAAAGGTCAAAAAGCAAACAGACTGAATCAGAAAAATGTTCTTTAGAGAGGTATTTATATTTATTAGCCCTTGTAGCATACTAATCAGTTCCTAACAACGAGAATGTGTTCTCTTCTGTTCAGATGCCTAATTTATTTATATGGATTTAAGAATAAAGGCTTCACTGGAAATAAATTGAGGAATTCAGTAGTATAACTGTTCAGAAAAGCTGTAGTTCAAAATCACTTACCTGGCAAAAGTCCCAGGAAGACAGCACTGGTGTCATCTATTCAAAACATTATATGGCTCCATTACTGCAGTCTGTGAGCATCTTGAAGCTTTTATTATATTTACTTTCAAATCTTCATAGAATAGTAAGAAAATAAAGCTGAGAGGGACTTTAAGAGGTCACTGAGCTCTCTGGCAAAAGGCAAAGAATTTTATTATTCCTGAAGATGAGCTATATCTTTGTCACTCCTGATACATGTTTGTGTGGCCAGTCCTTTAAAATCTCTAATGAAGGAGATGACAAAGTCTTGATGGGCAATTTATTTCCATGTTTCAGTAACCCTATTATTACAACAGTTATGCTAATATCCAACCTGAATCTTTGTGGATGCAGATCCACCATATACTGACAAAATGCCATGGGCCAGCTGAGCGTGTTTCAGCATCATGGAAACTCTGGCCTCACACTGCTGGGTGCAGTGGTGCTGCTCAGTTGAAGCTTATTCCCCCATCAAGGGTACTACATTTTGCACTTTAACATTATGATCAGTTGAGTCTTTGGCTCAAAGAAAAATCACAAATAAGAGTACAAAAAAAGAGATATCCCAAAACACAAACTGCAGGCTTGACACTCCCAGTCCCTCCCTCCAATCTACTTGCAGAGGAACTCTTTTCCAAGATACTGCTTAGATATGGAGTACTTTATGTGATTTCTCACTGGTTTATGGAAAGCATTGCAGTTTTATTTCAGTTACACCATTTATGCTGTTTGTGGTAAAGGATATAGCATGACACCACATACCTGAGACATTTGGGGTACCAAGTAATCCTTCCTCATTTCCCTCCTGGCTGCCTAGTGCAGCACATGAGATGATGCCCTTTATTATTTCTCAACTTGCCCATTTTGGTTACTGCTCCTAATCAGAGTTTGGTTCTAATAGGTGACTTCTGTATAAAGCTTTTTAGCAGGAAAAAAGGATAAATCATTAAGTAATCACAAAGGTCTATATGATTTATCCACTGCACATAATATTAAGGTACAGTTTAGCACAAGGGTGTGTGATCAGAACATGCTTGCTGGAATCTAAATAATTCCCAGATAATCTCTAAAGTTTCTAATAAATCTCAGGAAGAGATAGATGATAGAATTTGTGAATACAGTAAAGCAACAATCCTCATAATTCATACCAGTTCACTTTCAAAATATTTAGAAACTCACCTGCACACAGAAATTGAGGAATCACAGATGAGCATTTCTGAGATCACTCAAAAGTTAATTCAAGAATACTCTGAGAGTTATAGTCCACCTATCCTGTTATATGATGACTGTGTTACAAAATTTATCCTGTCCTTATCTTTTCCTTGAAATGTACTTTAGAAAATACACCCAAATTCATCACTTTTTTTTTTTACCCTTGTGAAATAAGAAAAATCCTATTGATCAGATTTAATTCCACAATAGATCTGAACTGAATAAACATATTATTAATTTCATTTGAGGAAATGCTGTATTTGCCAAAAAAAGTCACCACAAGCCACATTCACATTCTGAGTTATAAGATGAAAATTGTAATAGGATTAGCACTGGGTTTCATGCTACTTTCAGAATCAGAAATACACAATAAAGTGGAAAAGGAAATGTGTTCATTTAGTTTCTATTGCTTCACATTTTAATGAAAATCTGACAGGGCAGATATATAAGACACATATATAAAGCAGATACAGAAAATATATAAAGAATATGCAAGAAATATTTTTATCAGAAAAAGTAGATAAGTTTTATGTATTAGTTTTTATCACAGAAAAGGTATGCTCTCTCTCTGCAACTATCCTTTATGGGTGTGTTTAAAGTACTGCTTAAACTGCAATTGGTGCTAGAGGAATAAAAGGTGACAATAGGAATGCCAGCTTGTGAAAGAAAGCTGGAAAATTATTTGGATAACTATACTGAGCTCTACAGTGGGCAAAACGGTAGAAAAAAAAGAGGAAGAGGTGACTTGAGGATAATTACAGCATGCTACAAAAAATTAACATGGCTTTTGTAGAAGAAAGCCGTGGCTGATACATCCACCAGAATTCTCCAAGACAGTAATAAACTTTTGAGAAAATAAAGGGCAATTTGGTTAATAGATTACACTGTGTAGAATACATTTTCCAGTGTATTCTACACAGAAGTTCCTAAATAAATTACTATGCCAGAGATACCAGGTAAGATTTTTCCCATAGTAAGAAACAAAACAAGGAAACAAATTGTCAGTTATCACAATTACAGGGACTTCTCAGAGGAACGTTTTGGACTTTTTTTTTTTAAGTATGTACACAAATAAATCTGTAAATTATAATAGCAACAATGTGATATTGCTTGCTGAGAATACA
>VZTM01010109.1:111877-135861 GCA_013400555.1 Jacana jacana | reverse complement strand
ATTTTAAGAGTGGACGGAAAGGCCAAGCCTTTGTTGAAACCTAAACAAGGTAACTCCTCAGGGTAATAGTTCTTGGCCAAGGACTTAGAAGGGAACAAGGTAATTGTAGAAGGATTGCAATCAGTAACTCCCCCAACGCCCGCATGATTCATAATATTGAATGTTCTGACTGTTTAAAACTTAAACAAACCTGCCATTCCAAAACCTAGAAAAGCTCCAAAATCCATGTGGCTTAAGAGGCTGAAAACATCTTTTTAATATTGCATCAAAAGATTAAGTGCTTTTAAAGACCTAACNTGTTTAGTATTCATAAGGCCTAATGTGTTACCCTTGGCAAGGTACAAGAAAAAAAATTGTGCTTTTTAGAGATGTTGCTGTAAAACTTACCATGGAAAGGGCTTTATAAAAGAGATGTGCCTTTTCTCTTTTTCTTGTCAGTGTCGTACAATACCAATTCTTCCTTAGCTGATACGTTAGCTGTTTCCTTTCCCATTCCATTTCTTTTGGAAAGAAAAAGGTTGGGCTGTTTTTCAACTATGGTAGGAAAATAAATTTTGTAAGCAAATGACCCCCAAGAGACAGTACTGATCACGCCATATATATCTATTTTAAATTTCACAGAAATCACCAGAAATTTGGCAGTTAAAAACTTTTTTTGTTTAAGCATTTACAAAAGGTAAAGAGTTTTTCTGTGTCACTGGAATCACTATATATTTCTACTGTTATTATGGTTATAATTCTCTCTATGCGTTTTTCATGCCTAGGATGTTCCTCACCTTCTAGGAGGTAAAAGGGAGACAGGCACCCATCTTCCTAGGTAATGGCTGGCTAGGAGAAACTGATTCTGCTGAGCAATGACACTCAGCATTATTGCTGATGTTCGCTATTACGTGTCATTCAAATTGGTTACAATGCCAAGGGCTAAAGGTTGTGGGCAAGAGTTTCAGTTTTAGACCCTTACAGTACATGTCAGAACCCACATCCATCTTCTAAGCAGCAGCAGATATATTGTGATATGAGAGCTATAGCTTGTCCGGCAGAAGTCAAACCTGATAGTTGGCCAAAGCCATGAATGGGGGAACTGCCACTGAAACTGAACTGTGTTTGAAGAACAGTCTGAAACACAAGATCAGTTCTAACAGAAGGAGAGATGGGTGATTCAGAGACAAGCAGTCTTATTTGCTGTAGGGGTGTTTGGGGACTAAGTTGACGATGACCCATAAGTGGTGTGGCATTTTTGGTTTGTAATCTAGTTTGTTATAGTGAATTTACTGAATTTTGGTCTTACTAAAATCTTTAATACCCAGTTGAAATTTTGATAGGGACACTGTCTTTCAGCTGTGGAAAAATATTCCACACTTCTAATTAGTCGTTCTTTGTCACTCTGGATTATAAAAATCAATCACTCCCACACCTACCTCAGGATTTATGGTGTGAAGAATGTACTGAAAGAATATTTTAATCTGCAGTCTCTCTGAAGTTTTTACTTCATTTAAACTTATGTATGAAGGTTTGATTTTTCTGAATACTAGGGACTGAAAGTATTTGAAGTCATTGTATATTGAATTAATATTTACTTTAATACAGTTGAATATGCAAAGTTAATTATTCGTATTTCGGTAGGAACAAACTCAAGACAAATGCATTTGTTTTTTGGACTGTCACAGAGAGTAATCCTCTTTTTCAATGCTATGAAAAACAAACAAAGTTTGCATGCATCTATTTCCATACAGTCAGTTGTCATTGCTTTTCCTATAAATAAACCAAAATAACAGGAGTGAGCTGATTATGAGTCCCCAAAGGTATTAACAGTTTAAAGTGTGCAAGCTTGTGCTATGTCACACCATTAATCTTTTAAAATGTCATCTCCTCTGACTTTTATACAGGGTGTTTATAAAATGTTCTGATAAAGAATAAACATATCAGTAATTTAATTCCTTCACTCTTAAAGGCTTTGGAGCGAGTTGCAGTTGGCCAAATGGTAAGTAATATTGTTTATTTTAGCCATTCTAAGATAAAATGTGTTTTTCCCCCTTGAATGCTCTTAATCTATGACCTTGTGTTGAACTTTTGCATTTCTGGAGTCTAAAATACTAGCATACACTACATCAAATCCTGATAGATGGCATGTGTCATCATGAAATCACATTTTTATTGCTGTGATTGTACTTAGTGAATCTGTTTTCTGTTGACAACTAAGAGTTTGCAATAAAAGCAGCTTAAAAGTTAAGGTATTAAGCTACCCTTTCTAACTTCTTTTGCTGTCTTTCAGCTAATATATAATGTCAGTACAAATGTCCTTCTGATATCCCTGGTTTGGATCACTCTATCCCAGTGTTTTGTCACCTAATGTTAAAAGAGAAATTGTTATGAAAAAGGCTGGAACCTGTTAGAAACATCATTGTTCTCCTTTTTCACTCTCTTTATAAATTTTTTTCCTGTGATTACTCCAGATTATTGTGCAAGTTATCCTTTTAGGGATGGTGGACACCAGCTGTGCAAATATTTATAAGCAAGGCTGAGAGACCTCTTCTTTCCGTGTGTAAACCCAGTGACTCCAGTAGCCTTTTACTGGAACTTTTGCTGTGAATTTTTAATTGGCAAGCATTAACGATTTTTGTGCAAACAGATCTTGCATAAACAAAGACACAAAGTTTTCAGTGGTTCCTGTTTTTATCAGCATAGTACTTCCAGCATGGCATACAACTGTGATGATCCAACTAGGGGATTACTCCTTTTGTCTTTAAAACAGTTTAGGTAAATTATTAGATTTATTTTGTAAAGTAAAATTTGGATCGTGATCACTACATTTTCCCTCTGTTCTTTTTCCCTCTGCCAACCTTTGGACTTTTACTTCAGAGTTTGTGCTTCTTTTTTTTTTTTCTTCTTGCATTCATGGTAATTTTAGAATCTAACCCAAAAAAGTAATTTTAACTAGATGCAAGAACATTAGTAAATTGTCCTCTTAAACCTGCTATGACTGGCTGTAAAGAATACAAGCCAATAAGCAGTTAAGGAAGCCAATGCTGGTTTTGTTACTCTGTTTGATGCCAATTCTAATCCTTGCTGTTGTAAATTTTTTTTGCAGCTGCCTACAGAATCATTGTTTTATCGAGCTGTTCTTCAGGTTATTATAGAAGACATTTATGGTGTCACCAAAAGGTAAGAAGCCCTGGATTCACAGCATATGAGCCAAAGCTCTGGTTCTCTGCCACCTCTATTCTGTATTTCTTAAAAAGCAGATTCACTTGGGTCAGCTCTCCCAACCGTGTCCTCTGCCACATCTTGTGCACCCCCAGCCTACTCCTTGCGGGGCAGAGGGAGAAACAGCAAAGGCTTCGATCCTGTGCAATCGCTGTTTGGCTATAGCTGAAACATCGGTGTGATCCCAGCACTGTTGTGGTCACAAATCCAAAGCACAGCACTGCCTGGGTTGCTGTGAAGTTAGCTTCATCCCAGCCAGACCCAGACAGTATCTTTCCCTTTATAGTTAGTGATTAGGAGGGCAGATGCCCAAAGAGCAGCTTAACAGCATCATCATGAACTGATTTTCAAACTCCATCAGTATAAATGTTTAAATGCATGTGAATGCTAAACATGACTGCAGAAATTCATTCTGTCTTTAAAAATAAATGTGTCCGTTGATTCTCAATGCATAAGGGTCCCGGCCAGTGAAAAAGCACTAAAACTGTCACTGAGCAAAGTCCCTCTGTTGACCTCAGTAGATGTTAATCCTGATCATTAAAGGAGAAAGGGAGATACAAGAATAAAGGGGGAAAAATTTTAACAAAGTTATTTCTAGTTAGGTTTTCACAGGGAGGAAAGTGTATTTCCTTTTAAGTAATCCAATATTCACAAACAGCTACTGTACCTGAAAACGTAACCCTACACTACACAACTGAAAGAGGAGTTACAGTAAGACACAGTCAAGCAAGTGAATTCAGACTAGCAAAATCTTTGCATCTTGTCTCGCCAAGATATTTTAAACACAGAGAAGAGAAGTGGCCTGCTAGGATTCAGTCTTCCTATGCATTTTTTTTAAGTTTTCGTGCATGATTTTAACATGTTTTCTGAAACAACCCACATTTGTGGCTGGCTTCAAAAGTACGCCATTGAGTTGTAAACAGGAGAAAATTTTGGCATCACTTAGTGAAATAAAAATTGTGAGTTTAAAACCACAAGGTAACAAGCAAAAGGGAACTTTTACTCCAACTTGGCATTTGCTCAGTCCAGTGGTTGATGGTAAATAAATTACAGCAGCATTGTAGTAAGTTACAGAAGCATTATAGAAGTATAAAGGGAACTATCTGTCAGCATAAATAATAATTTTGTCATTCATGTAGGGAAATAAAAATATTAGGGAGAAATTAAAAAGAAACCTTCAACTCTCCAATTTTTAGCTAAAATAATAACTGGACTATAACCATAGTACAGGTGTCCAGTTGCCATATCTACAAATTTTCTGAAGTATTAACCAGCTTGATTTGGTTTATGTAGAAGGGGAGGAAGGGAAAATGTTTACTAAATTGGCACTAGTACCTAATTTATTTCTCCTGAATTAAAATTTTAATTTAAAAATGTGTAAAATTCTGATGTTGGAAGTATAAAAGCCTGCATTCCAATGCTTTATTTGCAGTGACCGACATGTTGGAAAAACTTTCTCCAAGTCATCCTCCTTCACAGATTATGTCAGAAAATCTCTGAAGAAGCTGGAACTGGATGATTCAAAGGTGAGTCACTAAAGAGAGACTGCGTGAAATCCTTACACCCATTAAGTTCTTGAAGTCAGCACCACTACGCCATGTTTAAGCCACGGAGTTGATTTAGTTTAGTTTGTCTATTGCTGTAAAAATACAATGCATTCTCATTTTTATTAATATTAATAGAGCCAATCCATGCTTATTTTTATGTATTTTTAATAAACCCAAACCCATGACCAAATTGGGTTTTTTTCATGTTTTTTTTTCAAAATAAACCTCCATACATAAACTCTTGAAATGAATTTTTTAAAAATTCCTTAATTCTAATCACTTCACATAAAACCAGTCCTTTTCTACACATGGTCAGAATGTTTTTTTAAGCCTTTCCGTATTTCTGAAGTTAATCTTACAAATCTCCTTTGAGGCAAAAAAACGTAATACATATTCTATTTTATACATGCTGTCATTTAGAGGTAAATAGACTTTTCAGATGGCAAGTGAAGCAGGCATGAAGAAATTCTTGCCTGTACTGATACTGTACAGCCTGATAAAAGTAACTCTTGCACCCTGTTAAATCTGGCTGAAATACTA
Source organism: Jacana jacana (assembly GCA_013400555.1). Taxonomy (NCBI): domain Eukaryota; kingdom Metazoa; phylum Chordata; class Aves; order Charadriiformes; family Jacanidae; genus Jacana; species Jacana jacana. The sequence continues at coordinate 130,570 of VZTM01010109.1, read as the reverse complement.
TACTGTATAAACATGTTACTTCTTCATTTGTACTTAAGTTTAAACTGAAAGTGATCCAAAAAAGCATGAATAATGAACCACATAGTAAACACTTTGACCCCTTTTTATTTTCATTTTTTCTGCAGCAATATTATCTTGATCCCTTTGGACACCTTTTGAGACTGAAAAATGTAACATTATAGCAAGATAGGCAATTCTATCCATTTAATGTGTTTCTCTTACAATTTTGTTCACGAAGTATTTCCAATTTATTTAGCCTTCAGACAGTTTCCTTAAGTAGCCTTTGAAGATCTTTGAAGGCTTAATACTTTTTTTTTTCTTTACATTAACAAATGTTGCAGATAAATATCAAGATTTTTAAATAACTTTTCTAGGTAGAGGAAAAAATGTAAATACAAAATTGAGGTTTAAACTTATGAAAACTAGCAGAGATTTTTTTACATTCTTGAGCGTCTTGTCTTAGTACTACAACAGCTAAATTGGTCAACAGATGGCAACATAGCTTTAGGCATGGAATATGACTGTGTGAAGATCACAACCACTCTCTGAGAACAAATTGTGCAATGGAGACACTAGAGGTTATTAGACTGATAATTTTAAAAATTAGTGCAAATCAAAAAAGTAGGAGCGGTAAGTATATGAAATATTTGAAATAAATGTTGTAGTAGTCTTGGTAAAGCAGTGCTTAGAATCTGTAGGCAAAATATCATATCACTTAAAATTTGCCAGGCACATCAATCCATGAACGAGGAGAAAAATGCAAACCCAAATAAACAAGTAAATGGAAATGATGTTGGAATCATGCTTTAAGAAAGCCAGCCTTAGGAAAAAGACTTATGCCTGTAGTTCACTGTGTTTTAAAAGGATTACATTTAGTGCTGTATGCAAATTGAGTTACCTGTTTGCTTTTCTGTATAAAAAGGTACTAACATCATGCATTTGTCCCAGCTGAAAGTAACTACTAAAATGGTGTCGTCCTCAGCGTGTGTACAATCACCCAAAAGCAATAGTGGATTCTTTGTGCCATTATCAGTTTACTAAATCATTGATTAAACTCTGCTGGTAGCAAGTTATACCTTCTTTTCATTAAAACCAGTAAGCATAGAAACTTTGCATCAGCGTGTCTGATTTTAGCCACACCACCTTTTGCTAGAAAGGGTCTGGAGAAATGCGAGTTCCCCTGAGAGAAGGATGTCTGTCGGCACTACTTCAAGCTGCACGTGTTTGTGTGGTTGCTAAAGACTCGATTCAAGGAAATGCTCATTTTTGCATATATATCTCCTCATTTTTATGCACAGCTGGCTGCAAACTGAAGGCTGATTTTTATGCTGATCTACACACTATTATTTTTTATATCCCAGCTATGTTGAAATTTGCAGCGGCACAAAACCGTGCTATTTTGATACTACTGAGGGGAAAGTTGTTACTGCTCCCTCAAAGGTGGCTCTGACACTGCAGTTTTCATGGTGGAGTCAGCGCTGCATCTATACAATATTGCAGAATGTGTTAAATTCCTCTCTTCAGAAAAAAAATACTTACATAGCTAAAAATGTGATGAAGCCTAAACATTTGCTTTCAAAGACAACAAAAATCAAAGGGAAATTTTTGCAGAATTTGTTTTTTAGCTCTGTTTTTAAAAATGTACAAAAGAGCAGCTGTACTGCATAGACTAAATGTCTACTCTGTCTCAGCGGCAGCCAAAAACTGATGCCTTGGGAGGAATACAAGGCAGGAGTAAACATAGATGAAGGATTCTTCCAGAATAATCCAAAACGTGCCTGTCATCCAGAAAAAAAAAAAAGAAAAAAAAAAGGAGACAATGATTGTCTTCATGCTTAAATTTATTTAGGTGATATTAAAAAAAACAGCTAAAACTTATTAACACTGTGTAGTACAGAGAACTGTGAGAAAAAATTGTTTGCATACAAGCTTCTGTTTCACATGTTAGAGTCATAGAATGGTTAGAGCTGGAAGGGACCTTAAAAGATCATTGAATTCCAAACCCCCTGCCATGGGCTGGGACACCTCCCACTAGAGCAGGTTGCTGAAAGCCCCATCCAGCCTGGCCTTAAACACTTCCAGGGATGGGGCAGCCACAGCTTCCCTGGGCAACCTGTTCCAGTGCCTCAACAACCTCATAGGAAAGAATCTCTTTCTGGTATCTAATCTCAATCTCCACTCTTCCAATTTAAAGCTGTTACCCCTTGTCCTGTCACTACACTTCCTTACAAAGAGTCCCTCTCCAGCTCTCCTGTAGGTTCCTTTCAGGTATTAGAAGGCTGCTATATGGTCTCCCCGGAACCTTCTCTTCTCCAGGCTGACCAGGCTCAGCTTCCTCAGCGGGTCTTCACAGGAGAGGTGCTCCATCCCTCTGATCATCTTCATGGCCTTCTGCTGGACCCATTCCAACAGGTCCCTGTCAGAATGGGTCCAGCAGAGGGCCATAAAGATGTTGTAAAAATATTTTTTTAAAAACATGTCAGAAAACTGTGAGTCTCTGGTCTTGTTGGAAAACTGAAGAGAGTTCAGTCTCTGCATGATAATAAATGTACTGGGAAGCAGAGGGTTAGGGGCACTAAGCTTTTAGGAGTCACTGGCAGGGTTTGGTGGCTTGGGATGTATGGTAAAGTCATGGATGGTTTCGATCACTGTGACTGAATCTGGACTGTGGGACATAAACATCCTTCCAAACTCTAGTTCGTGATGAGCATCACAGCTGCTTCCTTTATACATACTAATGCCTCTGTTCCTGATCAAGGGGTAGCCCTGGTGCAATCCAGTCCTTTTCCAGTCTGGACTAATGTGGAGGTAGGATAAAGAGAGCAAGTGCATAAGACACCTAATCTGCCTTGATACTAATTTATGTAAGTGTATGCAGTTTGCTAAGTGTGGAACTGATGAAGACTCTTAACAGGTATATTTATAACAGTAAAGTAATTTTTGCTATTGTTTTCCAGTAGTTTTTACTGAATCTTTAATCCTTCCCATTCTTCCTGTGAACAACACCCTCTGCCTCTTTCATTTTTTGAAATAGATGTGAAGATCTTTGCTTATTTGAAATAGGAACCAGACCCTTTATGAAAAGATTATCAATCAGAACTGAGACTAAATAGTATAATAGTTTTTCTACAAAGAAAAAGCATTTATCAATCACCTGGGGCCCTTCATTGTTACAAGTTACTGCTCAGGGACTGAAGTTTCCTATTACCTTAGCCAAAGTAATTTCCTCTATTGTGTTTCTTTTCAATGTGGAAGGGCCTGTCAAATCCAGATTAAACACTGAGATGCAAATGAGCTATTTTTCTTCTGTCTTTTGGTACGGGACTCTTCCTTGCATGCATCTCTCCACCTCAGTAGTAAAACTGAGACGTACACCATGATTACTGAATGTCTGACAAAATATGCTCATTTTGTGAGGGCAGAGAGAGATCTTTTAGTGTGAGCTTGATGCTTCACAGGTAAGGTTATATTGCTTTTAGCTCCAGCACTAATGGAATCGCACTGTGAGCTACGGCTCCCTGCACAGGGCCTCAGTAATTGGTGGGGATACGGACCAAGGCGACATTTTATTCCTGGCTGTTTTCTTTGTCATAGCTCACTCTGTTCCTATACTCCATGTTCTAGAGGCAGAGCATTCAGTGTGGTGTAGATATGGGAGAAATTCTTTCTATCAGAAGATTTCTTTTCCCTTTTATTCACTGTTTTACCTTATTTAACACAACTCTCACTTGAGAGAATGAAGCATTCATCCCTGTTCTTTCTCCTAGGGGAGCTGGCCACTCTTACACTTGTTATCCTTGCTTCTTTCAAACAGCAAGAGCTATTGCTCCTTCCTCTTCAGCAGAATGTATTACAGCCTTGCGTATGGATTTAAAACAAGGCTTCTTTATTAATACATGTGGTTGCTGCTTAAGACCATACATGCTACAAATGACATTGCCACAGCAAAAGGTCCTTGTGTAAGTATTTATGTATTTCTAGAGTCTTTGAATTAAAAAACCCAATACTTTCTTAAATTGCTTGGTGTCCTGGACCTATTGGGGTAGATTAGCAAAAGGTCTTTCACCAGGTATGACTCTAAGGTGATTAAAGGGAGAGAACGCTTGTAAGGTTAATGCTTGGATGTATGTGTGGCAGATTTGGGGATCTGTGACCCAGCTAGGATCCATTTCTGCTAGTAAGTGAGAACCTCAGTGGGTGGAGCTGTTAAACAAAGAGAAGTTGGCCAGGATTCATGTAAAGTGAAGCCTGGGAATAAGGGGAGAATGCTATTTAATGCCACGTCCGATTGCAGGAAGATATACGGGGCTGGAAACACTCCTGACACATCTGCAAAGAAAAGCTATTACTCACTTTGATTTCATCTCCTGCTATATTCACACTATAGTTACTGCTATGAGCTAATAGCATATAAGGTAGTTACTTTATCTTAGTCAAAATACTTCATAAATCACTTAACCCTTTCAGATGTAGACATAGGCTGGGGAGATACAATAGCAATTTCAGAGGTAGGGTCACCTGAAGCTTTCATGCACAAAGAGACATTTATGTGCCTGTCAGCGAGTGTGTCGTTGCAGATTTACTTGGTTGTGTTTAACCAAGGTTCCAAGTCTCCTGTGACTGGTGTTTTTCTGTTTTGAAGTCACGGGGCTGCACGTAATCTGAAGGTGGTGAGGCTTTTCCCCAAGAAAAGTCATTTATTTGGCTGGTGACCCATCTTACAACCTGAGATGAGATCTGCAACAATAAGCAGATGGTTAATGCTTGGTTTCCACCATCCCCATTTGCTCTAACCCTGACTACACTTCTCAAAAACAGCTGCTGCTCATTTGTCTTTTTCCTGTAGTTCAGGTAGAGCATCGCAAAAAAGATTTACAGCTGTCAGGTCTCAACCAGCGGGTCAGTAAAGGGCACCAGACCTGTCTGCGAGGCGTTGTACCCATTAGGGTATCATTTACATTAATAACACAGCAAGAGAAATTCATGCCCTGTAAAAAGCTCATTTATCATCTAAAGTAATTTAAGCAACTTTGATATTTGATATATTATGTCTATCAATGTTAGACTCAAAAAATATCACAGCCTTGATGTAGCCTATATAGCTAAATTGAGATAACTAATAATGTCATGTAAATTCAGAAGAGGTTATGTAGTTAGAAATATATTTAATTAAATAAACATGTTAGTGCTGTCTTTCTCTATGATATTTTTTGTTTTGTTTTTTGGTTAATAATGAATTAATAAATAATTTTATATCATTTGCCTTATTTTTATAAGAATTTCTGATGTTATTATGCATCATTCATTTAGAAAGTAATCATCTTCCTACAATGATGATGCTTGCATTTTTAATATCATTAAATAAATCCAAAGAGATCTGAAAGACATTGGGCTTCCTAGTTCAGTTTTACTGGAATTCCTAAATGGCTTCCATTTGCTAGATTGACTTTGGTTTTGCAAACTCCAGAATATTTAATTTTGAGTGGTAGATAATGTTGAAATCAGAATTTGTGTGAAAATAATAGTTATTTTTTTCTTTTCATTAATTAGTTATTTTTTCTCAGACTAAATCTGTTTTCATATGTCTTTGGACACCTTTTATATAGTTAGTGTGAGTAATTGCTACGTGTTTCATACAGCAGAAGTGATGCTTTTAAAACAATAACACTTTTTAAGAAAACACAGGAGCATGAATATGTGACTTTTTGCTTTCATTTTGGTGAAGTAATTGACTAACAATAACATTAGTGTGCATGTAAAGCCCAAAATCTAAGTAGCTGAGCTAAGTGGTCTCTCAGTGCTATAAATAGCAAATAATAAATAAAGTCAAAGGTCTGAGTTTTCTAAGACATTAATAAAATAACTGATTCTGTTATTTGGTTTTTTTTTTTTAAATAAAATAGGGACCTGTTAAGTTTAAAAATAACTGATTTTACACTTGCATCATAGATATGATAGCATTACAGGTTACAACGTTTTAACACTGATTTAGAACTACATTTTAAATACACATTTCCTTTTTATAATTGCTCAGATGGCAGAGTGAACATGGTTCAAGGAGACCTCTTCTCTTATTTTCAGATGAGGCGGTTATTGATGTTAGCTAAATTTATATTTAATCTATTGGGCTCAGTCCTGAATAAATTTTCAGCAGACATAAATTACCCTGTACTTTCTTGCATTTATTTATATAATAGTGCTCTTTTAAAAATTAATACAAAAATAGTTCCAATTTGCTGTGTTCATATTCCTATAGCATTAGATGGAAACACTTTAGTTAAAGCACTGCAAAGCCAAGAACGTAAAGATGGGACTTTCAAAGACTCCTGCTAAGAGAATTGTATGTCCTGATCACATCAAAAACGTGGTGGTAAATGTAGCTCGCAAGTAGTTTTACAGCAAGTGGCTGGGAAAATGTTTGGAAACACCACTTGAGTTTCCTGGGATCCATCCCTAAGATCATACTTTCCCCCTTTCCAGATCAAACCAGGAGCCACTGTACAAGCCTTTACAAGCTTTGTGGTCCCTCTGAGGAACATGCAGGTGGAAGCCTTGTCCTCCCATGTTGGCTCTCTGTCCTGCCTGTGTCATGAGCTGTTGGGGTTGTAGTCCCTAATCATGTTCTACTCATGAATTGGTGAGTGGAATTTGAGGATATTCTTTCCCGTTTCCACATCTGTGCTTCTTGTACAATACCAAATTATCACGTATATTTCCTACTTTGGTCCTACACCAGCTGTGTTTCAGATGTTCTAATGTTCTTCTGAATCATTGAACTTGAACACACTGTGTCAAAATATGTCGAACAGAGTGTTTCACATGTTTTTTCATAATTTTGAACCATATAATTAGAGACATTCTGCTCTGCAGACATCATTGACAAGCAGTGGTGTAATTAAATGAACAGGTGAGCCTGGGACAAGATAAAAAGCCTCTGTCCTTATGGAGCTTGTCACAATAAGTTGTATTAAAGTATTTAGAAAGCTGCACTTTTTTTAAAATGAGGTGTTTAGACAGCATTAGAGAATGCTTGCTGAGGTTTCCACGGCCATGCAATAACATTCTAAAGTAACAGCCTGATCTTTACATCTTCCACCTTTAATTCACCTTTTGCAGGCAAAAGTAGTTTTTGGCATGAATTTCTGATTTACTGGCCTTACAAGATTTTGACCAAAGGAACGTGGGATTCTCTAGACCTATCCTAAAGGATCAGTTGAGTGAAGAATTTCTACGTTTAAATTCAGCACTGATAGGAACTCTTTAACCTAATGGATTCCTTATACTTCCTAAACTCAAATGGCTGAATACGTTGCTCATTTCTCGTCTGTAATGTTTCTCAGGTTCTGAAAATTGAGTCTTAACTATGGAATTATTAGTGGCACAGTCATAATTTAAGTTTTAGTGTGGCATTTGAGATACCAGTGAACTAAACCAGTTTTGTTTTCAAACAGATTTCTTGGAAGAATGCTAAGTGCCACCAGAGTGTTTTGTGTGAACTTGGTGGATTTTTTGATGATCTCTTTTTTTTTTTCATTTCTGTGACATAAATTGAAAGAAGGTACTTTCACAGAAGGGAAATATTAGTGTAGATGACACTGTTGCTAATGTGGAAAGAGTGTGACTGGCTCTTTTGCTATGATGAAACATCTAAGAGCACCCTCCCGCCTTCTTTGGCATTTGTCAGCGTCTTTTAGAAACCTGGTTGCACTGTGTTCTGTTATGAAGTTAATAAAATGCCCACCTTGACTTAATATATTACAACCCTCACCTCTTTAATCCTCCCAAACCACAGTGCTTATAGGAAGTCATCCAGGGGTGATGCTGGAAGAGATAAAGGTACGTCTTTCAACTGGTGATGCAGTGAGATTGTGCCAGCTGTCCCGTGGGATCTGCACTGGATCTTTCTGAGCTTCTATAGACCACATACTGCATCCTGCTTTCACACTTGCCTGAAAATATTGGTATAATGCAAACCAGTGATCAATGTGCTGAATGAGAATAACAAAGCCGTCCTTTTGGTCAGCACTTCATACAGGACTATTATTTACAGTGACTTGTTTCAAAAAGACAGAGCAGATGACATGGGGTAAATGGAGATTATGCGCTTCTCTTAGCTCACCACAGAGTGTCCCTTGACTTTTAATATCTCCTCAGCAATGACTAATGGAATATCATAAAATGCAGTTGGCATATGAAAGGAAGTAAGAGGAAAAATTGTGAATTGTGTGGCTTAATTTCACTATTGTTTTAAAAAGTGCTGAAAAGCCACATACTTAAGACTCCGGAACTGTCAGTAGTGGCATTGTGTAATATGTTAAGACATGAACTAACCTGAACATATACAATTACATTGGGAACTAAAAAGAAGAATTTTCACGGAAATTGGGAAAAAGAAGGACTTCTAACCTGAGTTTTCTTGTAATCTTAATGTTTACCCTGCACCAAATCCAGTGTTGATATCTTTAAATGGCAGTGAATACCTCAAACTGGTCTGATCTTCGTTAGGACTATTTCTAATTGTGTGATGCTTTTTATTGTGCACAGCCATTGGGCAAACATGGAGCCAGAGCCAAAACAATACTTGCTGCTTTCCTTGAATTCTAACATAGTAATTAACTGAGTCTAAACAGTCAAAAAATGAAGACACTAAATGAATTTACACACTTAATGCATTTCACAGCTGAAGAGTTGGCTTTCTCAACTGGAAAGAAGGGGTTTCAGCTGACGGATTTCCTGGTTCATTTGTTAGTAAGGGAAATACTGAATGAAGGCTTAGGTAACACTTGTATTGCAGCCTATAAAGTACATGGGGATAATGCTGTTTTCAAGTGTAATTGTTTTTCAAACAGACAAAACACTATCCCAGTTGTGGTAGCATAACTTTTCAGTCTGAATCTTGAGACATTACTTTTATTTAATTATATACAAATACCATGGATTGCATTCATTTGAAATGCATTTTAAACAAAATTCTAAATAAACTTAAGTTTCTGAGTCATTTCATTATCTGTTTTACATTATTTTACGCTATATTACATTACATTATGTTATTTTTAACTACCTTAGCCGTAGGAAAATCATTAAAAGGTTGCCATATGGTATGATTTCCCAAGTGTTTTGAACTGATCTAAGACACTGCTCTGCTAAAAGGGTTGTCATACTGCTTTCTTGTACTTACGCTGGCCTTCACGACAGTCCTGGTTCGAGGAGAGAGAGGAAACATGGAAATGTGCAGTCAGTGCAGGGGAAAGCAGTCCCTTTGAGGAAGAAAAGAGGAATTACATCTGTTGAAACAGACTGTGGAACAGCATCCTTAGGCTTTGTCTCTTCTCTGTAGGGTGTGTGCAGCGCTGGACAGTAAAAGACTCTTAGTCTAGGGACAGGCAGAGCTCTGACAAAGTACTCTCTGGAGAATAGTTGAGCACGGTCTCACTGATTGTCACACACCTTGTGCCTGGATGTTTTCTTTCCAGCCCACACTCAATTGGTGCGTTTGTGGTATTGCAGCCTAACTGGGGTGTGCTCCGGCATGTGGTATCTCACGTGCTCTCCAGGCTCTGTTGCCAGCCTCCCAGTGTTCACAACAGATGAATCTGGCCTGTGGTATAGTTTTAACTAGGTCAGTGGAGACCTTGCTGCCGTCTAGTTCCTCTTGGTTGTTTCAGCTGTTTCAGTGGCCAAACCAATCCCCAAAGAAAGCATGCACGACTATCACAGTGCAAAGAGCTGAGGCACTTCTGTTCACAACCTGCTAAAGACCAGGACATAATGTAGCTAAATCAGGAGAGAAATACTGGCCAAAACCTCTCTACATATTGAAGGTTACTTGAATATCAGTAGCATAAGCTAGCTCTTTGGGTGCAGAGTCATTATCAAGACAAGTGTGTGATACATGTATGTAGTTTGGGAGTGCATTTTCACTCAGGCCATAAGTTCATAATATCAACATCATCATGTAAGAAAAAAGTCCAGGTCAGGTATTTAAAGAATTTTTTTTTGAATATACAAATATGGGGCACCCCTGCATAGAGAAAAGTGCATGGACAACTCCAGTGGCTAAATGGGCCTTGCTTTGCATATGTAAGAGCAATTCTGTACTTGAAAATGCAAACAATAACTTGCCCCTACTTCAACTAGGAAGGATAACTGAATTGTCTAAAGAGCTGAAGTCTTCAGCTGAAGAGCTGAAATTGGGTAACTTTTGCGACCTGAAGCCAGGTGGCAAGCTCTTGCAGTTTCAGACAAAACCAATGTTAGCTGGTTTTAAGGCTTCCTCCAATAAGCGGACCACAGGGCTGGCTACGAATTCTTACCCTTTTCATGCCGTTTTCTATCAATGCTTTTTGGTGGACGCTTTCTCGCTTTTCCAGCTGGGCCATTGCGTCCAGTTGGATCACTCACCAGACCTGTAACCGTGGCACAGTTTGGAATGGTGCCTAATGTATCTGTGACAGCAGGATACGTTCAGTGGGAATGTATAGTAAGCAAGGAGGGAGTGGTAAAGCCTTTGGGCTCAGCACTTGAGTATGGCAACACAACATCCAAGAGACATTTTTGACCCAGCTTTTTATTTGCTGAACATTTCACAACTTGTTTTCTTTGCATTTGAATGCTTCATCTTGAAAAATGAGCAACACGGAGAAAGCAAAAGCAGAAAGATGCCGTGATTGCATTTCTACAAACACAGATCTTTGTGTTTTAATTCCAAATAGCCTGTAATTTCAAAAATCCATTATACTAAACCCTTTTTAATTCACAGTTGAAATGAAAAGCTTATAGGGCAGAGGTTAAATAAACTATTTTGTTTATCTCCTGACTGATATGATTTAGTTGATTTGTCTCTTTGGAGGAGAAGAGAGAGAAAAAAAAAAATCTCAGATATTTGCAGAGCTTTATTGAAAATAAAATAGCAATGAGACCAAAAAAGTCCTGTTAATCCACATTAGCATTGCCAGATCAGCTATCAACCTTGCTTCTCTACTTGAAAAAAGTACTTTCTAAATTGAAAAAAAATATGACTGAAAGACAACAAAGACTGAAAGACAACAAAAAACTTTTTCTACCCCATCCCCATGTTTTAAGGCAGAGTTAGAATTTTGTGTCATTCCTGAAAAATATTTATTAAAGCTTCCTTTGGTGGAGACTGATAACCTCCCCAGTCTTTAATTAACCTTAAAGAGAGAAAGATTCTTCACTTTTTTGGGCTGAATTTTCTTTTGCTGCAGTGCAAGCCCATTAGTTCTTATCCTGCCCACCAAAGGCACAGCGAACAAACTGCTCCTGCTGCTTGGTGATAGCCTTGTGAAAACTGTTATTATGCCCACTCTCAATTTTCTCTAATTTAGCCTGATCGGTTCCAGTTCTCTGGGTCTTTCTTCCTAGGTCATGTTTTCTAGATCTCTGATCTCTTTTCTCTCCCAGGGCTTTTTCAGACACTTCATTTCTTTCTTTGAAATCTGATGCCCAAAAATGGATGCAGTGCTCCAGCTAGAGCTTTGCCCCTGCCAAGGGGCGTTGAAGGATTGCTTCCTGCGCTTTGCAGGCTGCTCTCCCGTACGTGTTGCAGAATGGCGATTGCTTCTTTGTGGGGTTTTTTTGCAGTAGCACAACTGTGGCTCTCACTCAGGCTTGTCATCTGCTCCATCACCCAGACTGTCACTTAGAGAGACCCAGCTGGAACAGCTGCTTATTTCTGCCTGAGTGTAGTCCCTTCTGCTTTTCTGTATGGTATTTCAAACTTCTTTTCTAAGCAATGCTCCAGTTTCTGAAAATTATTTTAAATTCTAGCAATGCCTTCCTGTTGCACGTTTCCAGACTTAGTTAATGTGGTTTCTGTTCCATTGTTTGAGTTCTTAATGAAAACATTGCATTTGGTAATGGACCTCCAGTCAGCAGGTTTTTTCCGTTCTTCAAAAACTCGATAATACCTACTCTCTGGTTATGGTCATTCAGTTTTTGCTGTCTTTATAGTGCTTTAATATAAATCCTTGTTTCTTAAATTTGCTTATGAAATTGTTATGTGAAATGGTGTCAAAAATCTTGCTTAAATCACAATATATGGCAACCACTTGTTTTTCGCTGTTGTGAATCCTTTCACCCTCCTTACAAGCAAACTAGTCCTACTTGTGCTTTTTCTTGGCATATTGGTGTTGGCTATTACTCATCTCTTTATCTTCCAGGGATTTTAAGTTCTTCATTTCTTCCACTTTTTTTCCAGTTCATTGAGTTTGAATTGACTATTCTATAATAAAAGACGTACAACTACTAGTCATGTGACATACCGACTTTGAGGAATTCTCAGAACCATCGAGTCTGAGTTCCCTTCATTCCCTTCTTGGCTGTCCTAGGATGGAGTTCACAATACATACCTGATTCGAAAACTTCATATTTGTGAAAATGTTCTCTAGATTTTTTCTCTATTTTAAGCTGACATTTTAAATCTTTGCAGCTGGATTTGCCTCATGCTTTCAGATGACTCTTCTCATAAAAGTGTGCAAAAATGTATTAAACACTTCAGCTTTCGTAGTCTTTTGTCATAGAATTACAGAGTCGTTTAGGTTGAAAAAGACTTTTAACATCATCGCGTCCAACTCTAAACCTAACACTGCCAAGTCCATCACTAAACCATGTCCCTAAGGGCCAGGTCTACCAATACCATTATGTTTCTGCTGAGTTGTGGGCTAGCTTTTTCCCTAGCCCCAGCAGGTAACCACACGGCAAGCTCCCAATACTGAAGAAGTACATCGGGCTCTTTCAGCTCTGCTTTTTCCAGCAGTCTCCATCACCGATAATCTTGCATACCTGCTTCCCTCTCCTCTGACAAGTTCCCTAGGTGGCAAGCTCAACTGCCTTGTTTAGCATCCAGGACTATGAACAGCAGAAGAGTAGAGATGTTTAAAAACTGGAAAATCTTGTGGTCTGGCTGCCCTATAGAGAATCGGTAGCTACCTGCTGTGGTGCAATGGCTGAAACCAAGGGCTGAAAAGGGAAGGGGCATCTGCCTTAGTTAAGTTCTTGAGCTGCCTGTGTATCAAATTCAGCCCCAAATCACAGCTTTCACAGTCATAGTGGCAGTGCTGGCAGTGTCACATCAGGCGATTGGGAAAATGAGAGGGGAATGTGTAGTAGTTCAAAGTAAATAGAGAAAGTTTGTTGTTGTTCTATTTTAAAGGGTAACTTGAGGCACAAACAAAGTATTATTTCCACAACCTTACAGTAAGTTTTCTAATGTGAAATACTGTGCAGGAGTCCTGACTGAAGCATGTTACTCTCCCACCGGAATCCACTCCTCAGCTATTTAAATAACTCCCCTGGGGACGGGGGTGAGGAGGGGATAAGATATATGGGAAAGGAAATGAGAATGTTATCTCCACTTTGCTGCGTGATACTCATTTAAGAATGGCTAGAGCCTTCTGAATAATGAATGTATCTCAGCATTTCATGTCAGTGCAAAAGGCTGTCTGAAGACCACTTATTGTAAATAACAGCAGAGAAACAGTATTGGAAAATGATTATTAACCTCAGGGAAGTGCTAATTTAAAAAAAAAAAATAAAATAGAGATTTAATTTTGTAGTGTGACTTTCAATTAGGAAAAAAATGCATTTTAAAGCTCTCTTCAAAAAGTAACTGGAATAACTCTATAACTCTGATATCTTTTTTTTTTTAATCTCTTGCAGGTCTCAGACAGCTGTATAATGGATTACTATGAAAAATACAAGCACAGAATGAATGAGCTTGAAGCTTTTAATATGGTAAAAGTTATAGGATTAATACTGTTACCTTGTATATATGTGCTAGTCTAGAACAAAGCCCTGTTAAGCTTTATGTGGTGGACTGTCTTACACCGTGGTATGCAATCTCCAAAACAGAGCAGTTCCCCCTTCAAAACTTTGGAGCATGTGCTATTCCAAAACTATATTAGGTGTTCAGTAAAATAATAAAGCAAACACATGGAAGATTCTTTTTCAAGAGGGACTATTACCCTGGAAAATGAAATGTCAGCCTCCTTTTAAACCTAGGCTGGTCTCCGTGCAGTTATTTCATAAAAATTCTTTTTATTAAAATTCATTATTTCCCTCTTTAAAATTCTTCTGCTTCAAATACTATCAATTTCTTGTTGGACAATGTCTCAAATCCAACTAAATAACATGATTTCCTGGCTTTATGGCATTCCGTGTATTTTTGATCTTTAATATAATGTTTTTTGAAGATGTCTATCCCACAGGGAAAGTTGGCAAGGTGACATTTGTGCAACAGAACCACTAGAAAATGATCGACCTTCCTGGAATTATTTTGTGGAAGTGCAGCCATTTGGAAGTGTACTGTCTCTCTTTCCCCAAATCGTTATAGTGTGTAATCTTTCTTTCAGCTGAAGGTTGTGCTGGCTCCCTGCATAGAAGTTCTGATACTTCTGGATCGTCTTTGCTACCTCAAGGAGCAGGTATTTTTGCATTATATTTTATGATACCTAAAGGCTACATCAGTGAAATGAGACTATTTCAGCCGATTTATTACTATGCAGACCAAAAGTTTCTGTTGCAGAATTATTATTCTCATTATATTTGCCAAAGTATAAGCATTCATGCCATTTAGTATAAACATATGCCCAGCAGATGTTTTTATTTTCAGCAAAGCAGCAATAGTAAAGTTTATGTTCTTTTAATTGTATGGTAATTACTAGTCAATAGACAGTAAAAAAGAAATTAATTAAATATGCAACAAATCTCATTTTATACAACGTATTGAGATATTTAATAATTCAAAAGCACATTGGAAATGCTAAACAAACATTGTGCTGTACATGCTAGAGCTTCCAATGAATATGTTTTAGAACATGCGATTCAAGACATTTTGAATTAGGTCCAAAATGTTTATGGTTTCCTTTTATTGTTTCTTAATTAAGATCAATGATGAGAGAGGGTGCACTTTTTCCAACTGTATGGGTCAACTGAGGTACATTTGACTAACACACAGCCTGGATATATTTTAGAAGTACAGACCTGGGATGTAATAAGCAAATGCTACTACATTTACTCCATAATGATTTATATTACAGTGTTTCTTCTAGCACTAATTTTGAACTTGGCCTGATTAACTGAGAAGCAGCACTCATACTTTCTCCACACCAGTAAACATTTTTCAGACAAGTAATAATTTGCTAGGAGGAAACGGTAGCATCTTCTGGCTTCTGCTCTGGGCCACGGTCAAAATAAAATTTGAAAATAAATTTTATACCTATTCATGAGGATAGCTCTGTTTTTCCACCATAAACCTTTCATTTTAACAGCTCCATTTTATCCTAAGTAAAAAGTCACTTTATTTTCTGTGACAGTGTGCTTGGAACAACTGAGTTGGAGTAAAAGCATGCTTTTGTTTTAACTGATATTTTTACACAGAGGCAATTTGAAATGTTTAAAGAAAGATGTATTTTTCCATATGCCAACCAGTTACAAATCAAATAGAGATCTGTATGATTTCCAGAGATCAGACTTGCTGCATTTAGCACTAATTTACCTTTTCCAAATGTAATATACTCATCGATTTAATCTTGTACTGGTTGATTCACAAAACGAGTTTAGGAAGAAAAAATAGAAATGATAAAAGCCATATGCAATGGGAAGACCAGATCCAGCTGGCCTGATTCATTTGAAAAGTCAGTTAATTAGCTTCAGTAGTAGAATGTGTTGCATAAACTGAGTAGGACTTGATCCTTAATTTCTTTGCTCTACTTCAACTGAAAAAAAGCTTTATTGATGAAAGGGGTGGTAAGCTATCATTTGATAGCGCCAGAAATAATGTAATGACTTTAAAATACATCCTGGTTTGAGTGTCCTTTTTTTTTTCCCCACAATGAACTGTTCCTGATTTTCATGTTAGATAATTGCTTTTCCTGCTTTGCATTAAGGATAATTTTTTTTTTCAATTTTGTATTTCAAAACACAGACCTATTACCATGTCTTAGCTTTTAAGTCAAACACATTTTTATATCCTTCAATCATATATCATTTTATATTTTACAGGACAACATTGCCTGGTCTGGACTTGTGAAGTTATTTGATCCCGTGAAATCCCCCAGATGCTGTGCAGTTATTGCTCTGAAGAAACAGCCGTGTTTTTAAGTGGAAGCAAATTGCAGATAGGTTGAAAACTCTGAACTGATACTGCTGTTTCCTCACTTTTATTCTGGTTTGGCTTAATTGATTCCCCAAGTACACTGTTTGCTTTTCAGCTGCAAAAGTAAAAAGTGCAATGCCTCTTTGAATCATGAGAAATAAATATCTCCTTTATAAATACCACTGCTTCCTTATGTTAGTTATTAAACAAAGTTGAACATCTGGTTTTATTAAAAAAGTTATGGACCATATTATGTGATTATTATTTTAAAATAATTTTTATGTTTCTTCTTTTTAAGGCATTATACTATGTATCAATACCCCTTCTCTTGATCACAGGGTCATACCTTCTCAGTTTTTACTGGTGGCTGGCATCGGCACTCTCAAACTAGACTCCTGTTTTTTCTTTACTGGATTCAGAGGGTGCATAGTACAAACAGCAAAATCACCTGCACTGTAAACAAGAGGTCGTAAACTAAGCAGGATCTTTGAGCTTCCCTGGTCTCCAGGTCATCAGAATCAGCTTATTTACAGAGCAACCTAGAAAAACCTAATAGTAACTACCTGCAAAGAGCAGTTTTGTATTAACCCCTTCTTCCTTCAGGTGTGTTCCTGGCATGCACTTGGTTGCATGTCAAAAAAAAGTGCTGTAATCCAGTGGGAGATTTCCCAGTGCTTCAGTTCTAGCTGCCCTGCTGGGGTTCACTCCACGAGACTCGGGTTGTATCAGCGAGCTGGTCTTATCTGGCCCAAATGTGTTGTGTATAAATACTTTGGTAAATTGAAACTTGGTAGGCAGTTTCTCCTTGGCTGTACTGCATTCACGAGTGGGAGATTTATTTGTTGAGGCATTTATCTCAATGGGATGCCTAATTAAACTTGCAGATTTTCCATCAATTGTAAAAGAGAAAGGTTTCTATTCTTAGTCCTAGTGCTTTTATTAGAATTTTCCAGCATATATAAAACGTAATTAAGTACCAGTGCACAGAAAAAAGGGCAAAAAATAAATTATGAAATGCATTATTAAAGAAGAAAAGGGGAGAATGCAAGTTCAGTGGGCAGAGGATGAGAGTAACAGATTTTCCTATTAATTGTATAGTGACAGTAATAGTCATGGGAACCAGACTGAGGTTCAGATGGGAGTAGGAGCAAATCTTATTCTGTTTCAGTCTGCAAGATGTAATGAGAGCTTGTGAACGTCACCCTTCAAGAGAAGAGAAGTAAGGTATTTTTCTAACAAGTCACATCTTTCTTACTTTTTTTTTTGGTGTGTGTGTGTGTTTGTTCACTGCTGTCTCTTTTAGAACGTATTAGCTCCATGGATCCAGTAGGAGCTTCTCACATTTGTTTGGTCCCAGTACCCTTCAATCCTCAGAGCTGCTGAACACCTGCAGTACCTGAGGAACTTAACAGAAGTTGCAGGTACTCACAGCATCTTTGGAGCAGGGCTAAGAAAAGAAAATGAGGCCTTCCACGTATGCTGCGTTTTGTTATACAGGGAGTGCTGAGGAAGCTAACAAGCTGGTAGATTCTTTTCCCAGGAGAGGAATGAAAAGAAATAAAATAAGAAATAAAATTCTTTCCTAGCCTCTAAGGAAATGTGGCAGAAAAAAACACCCAGTAATATCTGATATAAAGAGTTAATCTAAAGTAGACTATGTTAAAAAGAAAAAGAAGTTGAACAAAGTCTTGGGAAAATAGGTTTTATTATATGTTCTGCTGAGACATTATGACTACCTTCTACTGAAGTGTTAGAGTGTTGTCATCCCAATCTTATGTGCTGTAGGAAAAATGTACTTGGGGATGAAGTTGCCTTTTTTGTGTTATAAATTCATTTTTCTGCCTTTTCTGACCAAATACTAGAAACCAGGCATATAAGATGTCCAAACAAAGAAAGCATAGTTTCGCACTGAAAGCGAGGGCTTTAAAGTACCCTGCTATGGCCCCAAAATGCTTGTTTCAGCAAACCCCACCTAGTTGAAATTGCACAGAGTACACAGACTATTGCTAATTTTGTGTGATATTTTAATGGGTGTAATGCTATGTAAATTCACAGGTAAATTCCTATTACTATCTTAAGAGGACATTTGCAACAGTTTAGACTAACAAGCTCATCTCTAGGATTAGCCCACTTTCTGCTTTTCCACTGTTTCAAAAAGGTCTGAATAAATGTGCATGTGCCTCCACCAGCAGCTTCTCAGACTCTTTCAGTACTTCTCACGTCCTTTGCAGTCTGTGCAGGCAAAGGCAGAGGCGATGTGCTTCTTAGAATAATAACTATCAAGAGGTTTGTATGACGAGTTTGCATTCAGCAAAAGTCAGTTGCTGACTGCTCTCAAAGCTGTTTTGGAGCTGTGGATGCCTGATTACCTATGAGCTATCGTTTACATAATGGAAAAATCCCTGACAGTAATCAAGATGAATAAAACTATTTTTCTTCATGGTTATTGCCAGAGGTTCTTCCCTAATGTAAACCATATCCTAAATATGATGAAGTCTTCTGAGAGCAAAGAATCCCCATTTTCTTTCAGAGAGCTATCTATCTTGATGTGCTCCCTAAGGAATAGTGGAATTACCTGC
>VZTM01010109.1:51539-111841 GCA_013400555.1 Jacana jacana | reverse complement strand
AGGTGTTTGCCTGATCCTATGCATTCTGTAGGAGATTTAGAGTGTGTTATTTATTTTTCTTAGGGCTGAAACCCATTCTTAGATGGAGGAACAAGACTATATGCAGGGTATGTGTGCAACCTTAATATCCAAGAGTATGTTGTAGCCCCAAGATCTCCCAGCCTACTTTTGTGACAATAAACTTTAATTCTGCAATGCTAGTTCACGCCTTGGAACATCACCCCACAAAAAAAAAATTGCACTGCTTTACTTTCTGGAATTTTAGTTACAAGGTTTTTTCTGATTAAATATTAAGTATCTTCAGTTAAAAATTATCTTTTCCATTGATGATATTCATTAATTTACTGTTAAAAAAAATATCTGCTTAGAGTTAAAATGCTTTTGCATTTCCCAGGTAGGAACACAGCCTAATTTTTGGAGTAGATGATTTCAAAGGTCCCTTCCAACCTAGACAATTCTATAATTCTCTTGGATCGAGCTGCAGTTCCCTCGCCATCTGAAATAACCAACTCAGTTTGGTGGCTCTATATATCTCCAGGCAACTGCTGAATAAGTTGGTTTCTTTGAATTCACTTATCCCTGGTTGTTATCTTTTTCAATGTTCTATTTCAATGTACTTTAAGAAAAGGAATAAAAAGCTTCTAAGATTTAGGGTGCCTCAGAGAAGTCACACCACATTTATGCTTCTTGTTGCTTTCTCCCTTACAGCCTTGACATTAATTCCTGATGGTCAGACGGATTAATAAGCACCAGACAGCCTGTGAGACATAGGTTATGAAAAAATACTATGGAGAGTATCTTCTTTTTTGTAGTCTTTTTTTGATTCAAGAGTTCTGAGGCATTTTCTTCACAGAAATTCAATTCTAGTGCATGTTATGATTAAAGTCAAACACCCAAGGAAACCCACCAACGTAATGAAGATTTTCCTCAAACCATTAGAACATGCTGTTGCACACCAGTCTTCCCAGTATACACCAGCGCCCACCTGAAGGCTTTCTGCAATGTCTCCAGCAAACTGGAGAGGGAGAGACGCTTGTCTTACGACCACAGTGATGCTGTTTGTGAAATCTGCAAGAGACTGACACTCAACTCTCTGCTGTGTGTTAAAAGGCAGCAGAACTCTTAGAGTGGTTATGGCCAACATTCTCCAAAGATTTCTCCAGATGCCATTATTGAAGTCCATTTAACAGCCTTCTCCAGTCAGTTCAGTCTGTTAGTTACTTAATACTGACTATCCTTAATAGGTCTACAAAATTTTCTCCTGCGGTTTCTGCAGGTGGACTTTTCTCATAACACAGTTTTGTTACTCATCAAAATAGTAAATGACTTCAACTAATTGCTCTGAATGGGACATACTTCTAGATTTATTGATCTTTTGATTTTACAGTGATTTGAGGTTCTTTTATCCAAGTGGAGTCCTAGTATGTGCCACGGGTTCCTCAGAACTGTGGATTCAAAGGAAATCAGAAAATGGTTTCTAGATTACCAATTAAATTTAGAAGAAATTGAAATTGTACTCCCTAAGCGTACTCACAGCATGTGTACATCTTACATCATGAGGGACACTCTTGGCCAGAATCTGTTAAACTCACGAGTACAAAGTACGTAGGGAAGATTATACAGGCAAAATACCTCAAAGATTTGCAGTTGCCCTAAAGTAAATTACTATCCTTTACAAACTATAGCAAGAAATGTACTTATCGTATTAAACGGAAATACAGGAACGCATGAACCTTCAGTAAGTGAACAGGAGATTAAGATTTAAAACTTGCTTAACACTCTAGGGACTGGCTACAAAAGTGCCAAAAAACCCTTCAGGACAAAAATTTGATGTACTCTTCACCCCAGGAAATCAAGCTATTTTCTACACACCATTTATTTTGTACCTGTTGTATAATCCATAGTTCTGCTCTATGCTTGCTTCTTGCTTTTTTAATAGTCTATCATAAAATTTGCTCTTTTCAGTCTTTTGCAATTGCAGTAACAGTGGTGATGTTACTATAGTAAGCGATGACTTC
Source organism: Jacana jacana (assembly GCA_013400555.1). Lineage (NCBI taxonomy): Eukaryota > Metazoa > Chordata > Aves > Charadriiformes > Jacanidae > Jacana > Jacana jacana. The sequence goes on along the minus strand of VZTM01010109.1, from coordinate 109,823 downwards.
CCATTTCCTCGTCTGTAACACACACGAACAAGACACAATTATTTAAGGTCTTTGTTGAAAATTAACCAAAGTTCATTTTAAAATTTTAAAACCAAAATGTCACTTCTAAGTTGAGCTGTAGTTTATCTGTGGATGAAAAAGCCCTGTGTATGAAACCTTTGCAAACTTTTCAAGTTTTCCTTACAAAATTCTGGGGTTTCTGTAAGTCTCTTTCTCTTTGCATCTGGACCAATATGAACTTATTCATGGAGATAAAGATGTTGTCAGGGCAGCTGGTATTGGGTTTCACATGGAATTTATCACGAAAACCAAGATGCAGTAAATCTACTGAGCCAACAAATCAGATCGTTAGACTGAAGCTCAAATTGCGTTAACAGACCAACTGTCAACTCCTTCATGAATCACTGATGAAAAGAGCAAAGCCGTCTGCTTACTGAATAACTCAGTAGTGTCTGGCACCAAAAGAGAAAATTCCAAATAAGAAGGAGCAGGGATCACCTCTCCTGATTGCGTAAGCCTTCAGAAAGGATAATTAAAATGTACAGTTGTAAATCTACATTGTTTATTACACCTCCTATTATTAGAGTAATGAATAAAGACTGACAGCAGAAGCGGCCATGCTGTTTCACAACTATAAATCCTAAATTCACTTGTTAGTCTTAGAAAGGCTGAAGTCATCAAGAGGACACACAGATGTTAAAAAGTGTAGAATGAGCTGTACGCGGCTGGGATGAATGTGCCATTTGCTAACCTTTTTATAGTCCGAGGCATGGGTATCACTTCACAGAGCACAACTCACAAAATGCTCCACGGGCAGCCTATAAACCAAGTTTTATCAATCTCAAGTATTTATTGGCAGGCTATTAATAGCTAGAAAGGGTTAGAAGAGTGATTTCAGCAAAATTGTTGCTATGCTGTTTATGATGAATTTTTTTTTTTAATAAAAGCAAATTAAAAAATGTAAACCCTCACTTTCCCAGAAATCTTAGCTTCGATTAGAGAACTTGAGTAATGGTACAGGGTCATTGAGGGAAAATGCGTATTAACTCCTGGACAGATTTTTGATTGTAGTAAAAAACGCCTGGCCAACAAGAGCTTTAGAGAATTGCTCATTTGCTTTTTTAAAGTCACACATCTTTTTAGTCACACTTCTTCAGTGAAGTTGAACATATTTTTTGTAGTGAACAGAACTCGAGATTGAGTGAGGTTAGGAAATGAAGGCATTCAAAGGAAAAAAACTTCGAGCAGCACCGCTTTGTTCCGGTGCTTATCCTCAAACAGTATTGCAGGAGTGGGAGAAAATGCATCCGGAGGGTGATTATTTGGCTACCCATTCCATTTGCACTAGTTAATCACATGAATCAAGTTTAAACAGCAGTTATTGAAACCATGAGTAATGGACAAAATATCATTTCAAATCAGACGTTTATATAGCATTGAAATTGGTATCATCACTTTTCTGAAAGCGTTCGCATCCTTTGGATAATAGTAATTTGCCTATATAGAAAAAAACAATTCCAAGCATTCCCTGGCTTGCATAAAGAATCGTGTGACCAGCAGAAGTAGGGAGGTGATTGTCCCCCTGTACTCAGCACTGGTTAGGCCACACCTTGAGTATTGTGTCCAGTTCTGGGCACCTCAGCACAAGAGAGATATCGAGGTGCTGGAGCGAGTACAGAGGAGGGCAACAAAGCTGGTGAGAGGACTGGAAAACAAGGCTTATGAGGATCGATTGAGGGAGTTGGGGTTGTTTAGTCTGAGGAAGAGGAGGCTGAGGGGAGACCTCATCACTCTCTACAACTGCTTGAAAGGGCACTGTAGAGATATTGGTGCTGGTCTCTTCTCACGGGCAATGAGCGACAGGACAAGAGGGAATGGCTGCAAGCTGCAGCAGGGTAGGGTTAGGCTGGACATTAGGAAAAAATTCTTCACAGAAAGAGTGGTCAGTCAGTGGAATCAGCTGCCCAGGGAGGTGGTGGAGTCACCCTCCCTGACTGTGTTTAAGAGCAGATTAGATGTGGTGTTGAGGGATCTAGTGTAGGGGGGAACTTGTAGAGTAGGGCTGATGGTTGGACTTGATGATCCCAGGGGTCTCTTCCAACCTAAATGATTCTATGATTCTATGATTCTATGATTCAGCATGATACAAAAAGCCCACAGTTTAACTGATATTAATACAAACCAGTCTGTTACATACCCTTCTGTAATGAAGACCTGGGGCATCTTCATGTGAGTCACTGGCAAATTTCTGTTGATTCCCATGGGAGCAGGCTTGGATACAAGAGCGTCTGCTGAAGACAACCAGTGTGGATGATCAAATACCTTTTGTACAAAGCCAGGTCCAAATTTACATTTGTGAAGGCAAAGGGGTTGTTTACACTTCCTTTATTTATACGTATTGAAGTTGAATGGTATAGAAATTACTGGGAACAGTGTTTCATCATTGAAATCTTCCTGATATATAGTAAGAGAAGGTTCAAATGGCTTTTCGTTGATTTTTTATTTCAGGTAATATGTTTTAATCCCTTAAAACTCTTGGGATTTTCTTTTCTCCACTCACTGATTCTTTAACAAGGAAAGAACTGACAACAGTATTATAGAGTTAAATGGCACTTATTGTTCCCAAAAATAACTCAAGTGTCACAGCCTATACTCACACTGAAGCTGGTGGTAAAATTCCCAGGAACTTTATTATAACTGTTTTTATGAATAAGGAAAGTACGATTTAGCCTTAATTCTTCAAATAGCAACTTTTGTTATGGTACTTTAACAGAATATCTTCATAGCAAGATGTCAGCCTAAATCTATATTTCCCTTCCTTCCCTTCCATTGTGCAGGAATTTTATGAAACACTGTAAAACAAAGGATTGAATTTATACAAACGCTATGTTTCCCCAATTAACCATCTCTATCAGCGCTTTGCAGGGAGTGCATCCCTTATTCATGAACTGTGCGTTAAAGCAAACAATGTTATTTAATACCTCTTTCTGCACAGTCCATGAATTCAGTACAGATCCTATAAATGTAGACTGTGAGACATAAATTTTGATTGATTCTTACCATTCCATTTAAGATGTATTTTCAGAATGGATTTATGCGGAAAACATCTTTTAAGTGTGATTTTGTCAAAAATATTTTTCACCAGGACTTGAAAGTTATGTAACTGGGGGTAGGATCTCTGGGAAGGATGAAAACAATATTTCAGGTTGTCAGTGAGGATAATTTTTGCAATTTTTTCTGTTTGTTACAATTTAGCATTTAGCTTTAAGTGTAAAGTGTATCACAACTGCTCATTCACTTCTAGTATATTATTGAAACATTGCAGTTTCATATGTTGCTAATTTATTTTTCCTTGGCAAACTGTACCTAAGTTTCCAGAAAAGCAAATCTAGGAACATTCATGTTTTTTACACATTAGCAGTTTACAATTTTATTGAATGAAATAGGAGCGTTGTGGTCTGGTAAATAATGTAGTGTTTCTCCATTAAAACAGCTGCCAAAACAAATCTGAATACATGCGAGAGAAGATTAAGGTTCATAGTAAGCACTTCATTTCTTTACCAGTTTGTCTTCAGAAGTTAATGTCAACTTAATTCACTGCTTTTTAGTCAGTTAGGGTTTGAGAGCAGCTTTACACTCTGATTCTACAGCTCAGGAAAAGAAAGATAGATCCGCTTTACACCATATAAAACTGTAATATTAGTACCTCATGTCCCAGAAGCCACATAAACCCATTGGTATGGTGTTATCCCAAATTAATTCTATGCTTTGCAGCATGGCCAGTTGACTGTGGTGAAGCAGTGCCCTGATATGGCTGTACTCCTGCATAGTCCAGGGAAGGAGCAGGTGTATCCTCTGAGCATTATGTCTCAGTTTCTGAGGCAGGGTCATGGTGTAGAGGCAAAAAGAAGGAAGAGCTTTATTTACATCTGCTCTCCCACCCACTGCTTGTGTTAGGCCTTCAAGCACTTTGGGCAAAGAGTTTTCTCTTCTCTTACTGTCTAAGGATAGCAGTGAGTAGCATGCACAATGCTTGTGGCTGACAAGCAGGTCAAGCATGACTTCTGCAGAGCTGTTTCATGTAATTAGTGCCTGGAACACGATGCCACCAAATACTGGGTGATACCAGTGGTAGAATTCTGACGTGTCAGTCATTGTGGCGAGTAGTCTTCTTAATCCAGTAGAGTGGTTGGTCATTTAGGGAACTCTTCTCTTCTACAGTGAACTTCTCCGAGCTGGGCCTGTCCTCAGCTCGTGTGGAGGATGATTTGTTTCTTGTGTATTTCAACTCCAGGAAAGTTTTGGCATGTACTTGTTAAGGTGCTGAAGATTGAGGACCTCACATACTCACCTGCTAATGTATTCTTTTTTCTGTATGTTTCTGTCTATGCTCTCAAGTGGTTGGGTCCATCTGGTGAAAGAGTAATTAAACATTGTAGACAGAAACACATATAGACTGTAAACAAAAAATCTGGTGATGTAAAGGCTCCCTGTCTTACTCAAAAACCTTTAATTAGAACACTTTCCAGGGCTGAGTACCAGATCTCTTTTCCATCACTAAAACTAAAACAAAGTACCAGGAAACCATTCAGTTCTTGGAAAAAGTAGGTGAGATTCAGGCTGAATATCCATGCTTTGCTGTATGCGTTTGAAAATACAGCTCTAAGCCCGTATTTAATTTTGGAGATTGTTTCTCATTAATTCTCCTCTTCCTGCTTCCTTCATATTTCTTCTGCTTGCTTTCTTTTTCTGCCTTCACGGAAGGCCGAGGAAGGATATAAGCACCATTGTAGATCAGCAGTGACAGCCAGAGCTCAGCGTGCAAAATACAAGGATGTTTTATGGGAAGGCATGTGTACCATGTATTACCAGCAGTAATGTATGTGCATGGACATACATCCAGGAGCTAAATTACAATACTGTCTAAGTTCTGCTAAGTTTTCTCTGCAAAGTATGGATGACTTTTCATTTTTTCTAATTGCCTTTTTCTTTCCCAGGCATATCATTGCAGGACTGACTTTGTCTTCTAGGAGAGGTGACACTCACAGTGCTTTGCAATACAGTGGGGTGAACTATTCATGGTTGTTTTGAGGCGGGGTTTATTGAACTGGAGCACTTCCCTTGAACAGCGACTTCACAGGCTTGCCATTCAACATTGCAATGCAGAGTATCCTTCCCAGGTTCCCTAGAGGATGTTATTGAAAAGAACCAAAAAATAAACAAAGCAAGCCAATTTCTGCACAGGCAGGTGAGTATCATTATGTGCACCAAACCCGAAAAGCACCTCGGACGCACACTATCTGCATTATCACCACATTTGCATTCTGACAATCCTCTTCAAAACTAGATGTTTTTTAAAGTGCTTTTCAAAAACTGACCTTCAATCTTGCAACACCTCCTCCGGGAAACTATCCGTTTGTGTTAGAAATGCCATTTTTATCTTTAATATGGAACTTCTATGGACTCTCTCCACCTGTTCTTTTTGGGTTTTGGGTTTTTTTTAGTTGTGTGATTATGGAGTGTAGGAGAGAAATACCATTTTTCAGTTAAAGTAAAAGTTTGCAACATATATTTTCAAGTAATGTAGATAAGCTTTCGTACAGAGAGGCAATCTGAAACTTCTTTGGTAGGTGCCGAGAATGTCTGTGCCTGTTATGAAGGATTTTAAACTTACAAAGTTCTAATGCCAATATACCCAGTCACTTCCTTCAGTTTTCATGGCTTACAAAAACAAAGCAGTGATCATAGAATCATAGAATGGGCCAGACCCTAGAGGAAGGGACCTCTAGAGTCATCTAGTCCAACAACAATGTACCAACTAACAAGAATTCCAGTGGTCTGCTCTCCCAAAAGCTGAAGCCAATTACTCTAGACAGGCAGTTTTATGAGACACAACTTACTGAAAACCCCAAATCCATAACATTTGTTATGAAAGTTAGCTGCAGCCCTATTAATATTTTAAAGTTATTTTTCATTCTTTTTGTGTCCAAGCAATGTATCTTCTGTTGAAAGTGATCTTGGAAGAGTTTACCTTTGGTTCCTGAAAAATTCTGTATTTTGTCTGGGGTCTTAAAATGCCGGGTTTTTTACCCCTGCAGTTTGTTGCTAAAAAGATGCCCTAAAATGCGCACAGGTAATAAATTACTTCCTGTAACAAAAGAAGCATGCTTCAGCAAGCACTATGAAGCATTCCCATTTTCTGGAGTGAATGTCATGTTTCTTTATAAAAAGAATTATTTTTCATTGAGCGTGTATGTGCAACAATAAAGAACAGAAAAACATGGTGATGGATTAATTGATTAAATCAACTTTTTACTTGGTTTATGTGAATTCTGTTCCTAGTTGTAAAATACATGAACTACTGATATCTAATTTAAACCTTATTGGAAGAGCTGAAAATCAGCCTGCAAGATGCCTACCTGATTCTGTCTCATTCCTTGCTGTGAAATTCCCCCTGAGGTGAATTGGACTAGCAGATCATATTTATCTCTCATATTTGTTGTCCTGAAATATACATTAATTTCTTCAGGGAGTAGCTGTTGGCCTGCAGATGGTTCACAAATGGTATGGAACGATTATTTACATTTTCCACTGCTTTGTTTTCTGACTGAATAATATCTGCAGCAAAGTAAGATCTGTTTCTGCAGACGCTGGTTCATCTGCTTAGCCTCACTACTCTAGTCCTGTTTAGGTCATGAGGCACTTCATTGTAGTAAAAATAAGTGGGGAATATCTTAGAGGATCATGAGCTAGAACAGCAAGAATGTTAAATAGAGGGGGGAGATTAATGATGGAATATGAATTATGAACTGTATTTCTGGCAAGTGGTTGAGCATCTGATCAAAATTAGCAGTTGTAACTACTCCTTTAATGAAGATCATTTACAAAAGTATTTATGGAACACGTACACAAAATGGGCACAAACAAAGCCAAAGAAATATGTTTAAAAAAAATATCAATAGTTAAAGTAAACATTTCTGAAACACATTCACCCCAGACTTCATTGCAAGATAAATTTTGCATGTGTAATATACACATCTCGTATTTATATTCATATCATGATCAAATTAGTGTGCTATGAACCAATAAGAGCGAGGCTAGGAAGGAAATTCAGCTATTTGATGCCAGAAAGAACATTGCATGATATGCAGACTGAACACTCAAAGCGAGCGCATGAAAAATAGCCAAATCTATAGTGAATCGGACATACCAGAGGATGTTTTGGAAACACAGCAACAGCAACAATGGAAACTTTTCAGACTTTGTTTAGCTAGAGCAGAAAACAAAAGCAAGACTAATTTAATTAATTAATGAAAAAAAGATGTCGACCGTTTGGAAAACAGCAAATGTAAACCAAAATAATTGAACAGAAATGGAAACGAGAATTGTTTCCAGTTTGTGTGTCTATTTTTACACACAGAATGTTTTACAAATAATTATCTCTAATGGGAAAACTCTAAGCCAACTCAGTGGGCGTTAAAGATGTGAAGCAATGCGTTTGACTGAAATCTGCTTGAATATAACTATTTGATTTACAAAAATTATTGTGCTTGTACTGTCATGGTGTATAAATACATACCTTGCAGCATGCTGCTTTGTGCAGCACAGAATGATGAATTTCTATCATTGATTCTGCTGTGTCTAGATGTATATTTCATGGTTTCTACAAATATGTCAGGATTTGATGAAAGTTGCAATTTAGGCAAAGTCATAGCCATGTTTCCATTAAGTTTTCCCATGTCTCTCTGTTTTCATATTCAATTTCATTTTTTGATTTCTGGAAAAGAAAGTCACCTTGTCTTTTTGTATTGTTTTAGTAAATATTCCCACTGCTCTCTATTGAATATGCAATGAGGTAATATTGCCATGCAAGGAATATCTTCTCAATTTCAATCCATTGTATCAATCATTAACATGAATCTAAAAGTCATTACATAGTAACCCCAGGAGCCTTTTTCTTCCCATTTCCCACCCCCTTATGCAAGCTTATTTTAATGCTGGTACGCTCAGGGAAGGAGCAATGTTGAAAATCCTTATTGGCTTTTCTTCAGATGTATTTTCTGCCTGCTGTTTTTCCTAACAGCTCCTGTGACAAATCTGGGGCTAGCATCTTGAGTATGCTTTTTTGTATTTATTGGGCATACGAGAGTCCTTTCATGTTACCCTTCTGCACTAACCAATGTGAAACACCTAAGGATGAGCTGTTCTCCCTCACATCTGAGCAAAGGCTGTTTCATCCTGTCCTCTCTTTCTGACTATCAGGCATTCAGAAATCAGTATTTTTCATGAGAGAGAATATGTATTTGTGTGTTTATTTTCTGTGTATCTTCTGGTCTCAGAACTGCATGGCTCACCTCAGTCACTGTTTAAGTAGGGTAATACTTGTTAAAAATGTAGAAAAGGTGCTCTTGTGACCCCTTGACTCCTAGGACTGCCATTTTGAGGGAAATTGCCAAACGTGATTTCATAGTGCTGCACCTTAGTGCAGAAAACACTGGCAGAGGACAAAAGGGATGAAGTTCAAAAAGGGTATGGCTCTGTCTTCTCCTGTGTTAAAAATCTCCCATACACCAGTCATGGAAGTCACCTTGACTTTCCTGATGGCTGAAGTGTTGCATGTTAGCAAGTTGCAGACAAGAATGTTTGTGGTAATATTTTATAACCACTTCTACCAAGGATGCGTGATGCATAGATGTGAGTTTCAAAATTTGGGGCACTTACAAATAATCTTGTAATTTTGGGGGGAAACAGAGACAAGATCCTCAGTTCAGGGTCTTCCTGCAGGAAAGGATGCTTTATGAAAGATGCTGGTTTCGTGTAGTTCTGTGTGCATGGCTGTTCTTTAAGAATTTATTACAATTTTCTAGAAACACTTTTTAGATTCTTTTTTTTTGGTATGAAAATTAAGCAAATCATCATCGTTCCTACCTGTATTCCTACTAGTCCAGGGTTTCCTGTGCAAAAGGAATAAGTGAATTGATGAGGACATAGTTCTTCTCTGTGTGAACTATAAACAACCTCCTTCACACAGTGGAAAAGGTAAGGAATTTTTCTGATCTTAATATCTTTTATATGGCATGTAGCAAGGACAACAGTATGTTTTCTATTACAAACAGCTATCAACAAAGAAGTTAAATTAAGGATTTTTTTTTAATATAAATGCTTCTTTTATTGGCATGATAAGTAGGAAAAAGTAGAAAAGGAACCCATTGACATAGTCTCTTTTTCACCATATAAAACAAATTTTGAATGTCAGAGTATCAAGCCTTCGAGGCATTAACTTTTAAAGTCACTCCCTCCACATTAACTAAGGAAAGTTGCAGTTATCTTAAAAGAAAAGTAAAATCCTGACATTTGCCAAGAAGAGAAGCTTATATTCTGTCTGCTAGGCTGCCCTTCTTTCAGACTTCACATTCGTGCCTCTGTGTGTGTAACCATGTGTGGTATTTTTATACATTTATAAAGTCCTACCTGCACTTCAAAGGTCTTGCGGGAAGAGAAAACTATGAATTCAAAATGTTGAACTAGAGGTTGCTCTTGGTCCACTGGAAGTTTTTCAGTTCTGGTCTCAGGTTCCATGGAGCCCTCTGTTAACCTCCTGGCTTACTCCAGTTCAAAGCAGTGTCTGCACTCTAGCTTCCCGAAATTGGAAGTGCCTGACAGAGGCTCATTGTACAAGATCCCAATGGTTTGTTTTCTCCTCAAGAAAACTTAGGTTATGTTATGCCACAGTAATTGCAGAATGCTGACAACATCACCTTGCCAGATTTCTGGCAATTTTCCAGTCTTCTAAGCTTGCAGACCTCGGAAATCCATTTAGCTCCCCACAGAATATAAATTTTAGCATTTGCCCATGGATTTAGTTCAAAACTGAAAGTTTCCTGTTCAAAATCCACAAATTCTCTCCGCTAAATTCAGACAGAATACCTGTGAAGGTTCAGAGAAAATCTGAAGATCTCCCTGAGGTTAAGGGAGATGTTACAGGACCACCAAACTGAGGATAGAAAGAATGATTTTTATAGTGTGGTAAACCATTGATCATCATAGATATTCAGCTTTTTCTATCCTACCCCCAGGCTTTCCATGTTTCTGTATACAATCTGGCTCCAAAGGCACAGGATTCCATACCTTCCATCCCATATTTTGTGAGATTGTCTTCTAGCCCTATCCACAGTAGCTCATAGTGTACAGCCTTTCAATACAGTAATGAGCACCAAGCCGGTGGAACGACAAACACTAATATGGGATGAGTGCTCACTTCACCCTTCTCCAATTCAGCGTTGTCTCTGCATCCCACTCGCCACTTTCCCTCTATGAATGAGACTGCCCCTCCTTCATCCTCATCTGCCACCGAATCCATTGCCTGTGCATCCAAGGGCAGTCAGGCTCCATTGCATTAGGATGCTTTTACCCAAAAATTATGGCACTGAAGGTGATTAGTTGGCACAGAGTCAGCATAACTCTGGGAGAGCTTGTCCAATCCAATAGGTGACCTTCACCCGATAGAAGCAAATAGTCTGAATGATCCATTCCAGACTCGCAATTTCATGTTTCTATTGCAGCATATCATCTTCCAAAAGTTTTACTTTCCTCGTTGAAACTGGAAACAGCAATTTCTACAATGTCAGGTTTCAAATCTTCCCAATACCCCAATTAACCATTGAGGACTTTCACAAATTCTGGAATGAGGTTAGTCCTGAAATGCACAGTGATATTAAAAATATGCCCCTGGGTGTTTCCTCCCACATTCTGGCCTTAAGCAGATTCAAATACATTTCCACGCTTATTTTGAAAATGAGAGAATGAAGACAAATGTAACAAACTTCTGCTCTGCAGAAGAGATGAAAAGAAGAAATAGATGCTCTCCTCCTGTATGTCATCTTCGAGGGCAATAATGTTCACCTTTTCTAGCCAGGATTTCTCAAGTAAAATATTCTTTCATTAACTTGCAACCTTCTTCCCATCTACAACAGTGACTTCATAGATTAAATCTACATTATAAAGGCATACGTCACAGGAAAGAGGCTTATGATGATGATGCAGATCTGGACTCTGACACGTGTAGAGAGGGAAAAAATTGACAGACTAATGAAAAACATAATAGAAAATCCAAAAATTTTAAAAAGATTGCCATTTACTATCAGGAGGTCCTATGTCACTGACTGTGGACAAAAATGGACTGTTAGACATCTTCATCTTTGATCATGGTTCCTTTGTGGAACTCACCTGAACTGGTGGGGAGTTACACACTTCAGACACCCTTGCAAAAGCCATAGGGAATGCATTGTGCTCTGCTGAGGCTCACATTACACCATGCCGTGCCGTGAGCTTAGAACTCAGGCACTGAGGTCATGGTCTGACTACACATGAAAGTCAGGTTTAGAGCCTCTGGTGCGAGATGAAGAATCCCGCTGTGTAAATACAGCATTAACACCACGTTGCATGCTCTTAATTTTATGAAACAGTGGTTGCATGCTCACACCTGATCTGGATCAGAAGTATATTACTGGGTGATCTGGAAATGCATCGATCGAGTGTTAATGACTGGGATATTACACCTAAACCAGACATTTGCCAAGCACTTTGATTCTTATGATTCCCAATGGATGCAGGATACCAGGTGGGAAACAATCTAAAAAAAAACAAAACATGCTTGAATAATAAATACAATGATTTTAAAATACCTGAAATCCTAGACTTGTGGAGTACTTTGAGCAGAATTTGACAAACACTGGCAAGGAGAAAGCAGGCTCTGAAACTCTTTCACAGATGTGGAGGAATGCTCTTCTCCATATTACATGAAATGAGAGAGGTGTGGAGAGCCACATAATGAAAAGAGAAGATACAAAACTTTCTGACTTACAGAGGGCTGAAACTCTTAAAGTCTCAGAGACTACATTTCTGTCGAGAAAATCATGTTTGAAATCTGAATTAGAAGACAGTAATTAACCAGAGATCACATTCCAACTCTTTAAAAATGTACTTAGATTTTTACACTGAGAAATTAAGATAATTTTGACACAGGAGATGCAAAAGATGCAAAAGAAGATGAATTAGAATCATAGAATCAGAAAATGGTTAGAATTGGAACAGACCTTAATGATCATCTGCCCCCCACAGCAGGGGTATCTTCCACTAGACCAAGTTGCTCAAAGCCCCATCCAGACTAGTCTTGAACACTTCCAGGGATGGGGCATCCACAGCTTTTCTGGGCAACCTGTTCCAGTGCTTCACTGTGCTCAGAGGAAAGGATTTCTTTCTAGTACCTAATCTAAATCTCCCCTCTTTCAGTTTAAAACCGCTGCCCCTCCTCCTATCACCACACTCCCTGATAAATGGTCCCTCACCATCCCCCTTTAGGTACTGTAAGGCTGCTAAAAGATCTCCCAAGAGTCTTCTCTTCTCCAGTCTGAGCAACCCTTCTTCTTATTTTGGGGGCTCCAACATAATTGCTGCAACAAGGGAAAAGCATGTGGAGATGAAAATCAGCATATATGAAAGAGTTCCATGCATTGCAATAAACAACACAATGGCTAGCCTTCAGAAGAAAATGCAGAAACTGTAAATAATTACATCACTTTGGAGTAGTTACCAGTGCCAGGAGAGTTTGAAGAAAGAACGAAGAAACAGGAATTTTTGGACATCATTGCAACACAAAATGAATTACCCACCAGTCCAAAAGCCAATGAAACTTTTATTCATTTTAAGTTGGACACAGGTGCTCAAGACTGTGGGCTGCCAGAAATGATGATATTATCACTGAAAGGAAAGCCACAGTTAGTAGAATTTAAATGGTTAGATTTGGGGGTTTATAGGAATGGTCTTTCCCCTATTAAGAAAGGAAGAAAACTAAGTATGCAGGGAAAAATATCTAGGAAACTTCACTAGGAAACCCCCTGATTTAAATTGAGTGTAAGGAACAGAAGCAAGGAATGAACAAACTAAAGCACACACAAATGAACGTGGTAAAGCCTTGCAAGGGCTGCGAAGCACCATCAGTCTCCTGAAACTGCCAGCAGGGGAGCCTGTGCCTGCTGAGCACACAGAGCCCCCAAGTCGAGCGTGCCGCTATGCCACACTACCCAATGGCCAAATCTGGTCTTTACTGCAATAGAGTGTTTGAGGTGACTATGCAAGAGGTACATCTGAATAGCCAGTTAGAAAAACTGCTAAAGACCCCAGCTTAAGGTGTTATGAGACTAAGGGCAAAAACCTTTGGATTGCTCAAAGATGATTAAGAGAAGATAATTTGTTTGTGTGTATGAGAGGATACATTTACAACAGGCAGCAGCTGTTGCCATGGGACATGTCCACACGATGTCTCAAACTATGTGTATTTTTCATAGTAGTGAAAAGGGAGAGCTCGGGCCTGGGAAGAGAAAGGTTTTCAAAGCCTTTAGCCGCAGACTAACTTCTCCATTGCTCCAAAAACAACCCACCTCAACCCATCCTTTCCTGTTTGGAATGGTCCATGGCCCTGACTCAGGGCCCTGAAAGCACCAGGTCTCCCCTTCCCATAGCTGTCCAGGGCTGCTTCCTCCCCAGCCCAGGAACCCACGTCAGCTCCCTGGGGCTGTCAGCCCCTGCCCCACTGATGCCTCAGCAGGGCCGGTCTCCAGCTCCACAGAGCCCTGTCCTGCCCGGCCAGACCCACTGAAGTGCCTGAGGCCAGGGGCAGGACAGGCCGTGGCTCCAGGCACTGCCTTGCCACCCTGGGAGCCCAAGCATCCCACTACACCCTGGCAACCTGAAAAGTCCCTGAAGCCATGACAGCTGGGACAGTTCAACACCGTGCCAGGGCTGCTTCAATAAGAGTTTAGCTTGAACCTGCATCCTCTTACTGCTGCCTATTACTAAGGACACAGATTCAAGTCTAGTTGCTCCTGGCTGGTAGTTTACAGGTAGGCTGGACAATAATTTGAAATTTTCTGCTAGATTAACCTCATTTTAAGTTGTTGATTTTCAGTTTAGATTCAACTGGATAAGAAGAGAGGTGAGGAATTAAAGGTTCAATTAACTCTTTTATAGCCAGAGCCATAACCTCTGGGCATGGGGACTTGGTTCATGGCTTGTTTCTCATCTTGGAATGGAGCAGGAGTGAAAGAGCACTCTGCCAGATTTCTCCACTACAAAATCAGAAAAGGAGTTGCTAATAATGGATCTCTGTAAGAAACAGAGCTGCATTAGCTGCTTCCAGAGCAGCTGGAGTTGGAGTTCCCTTTCTCCAAAGGCAATACTCTTGTTGTCGTGTCTGAATTTTAGGGACTGAAATTTTGTCTCATGAGCAAATTTAGGAGGTCTGGGTGCCAAAACAGTACCTGAGAAAGTTAGGGGTGCCAGCACCGTATACACAAGGAACCTTCTACAGCTCACCACTGGGAAAACTCCATGGACAGAACTTACTTTCCTTATTCTTTGTTATTCATTATTCATGCTTACCCCTTAGTAATTCTGGATACACCTGCCAGAATAGGTGTACCGTCTTTCTTGCAGAAAACTAGCAAGGGCTAGTTTAAAGTGCATGTAGCTGATCAAATAGCAGTACAAGTTATAATCATGTAATATTTTAGGCTGGAACCTCTGGAAGTCAACCCCCAAAGTGGGGATAACTCCAAAATCAGACACAAGCTAAGATGAAAAAGACACAGCAGTCTCTATTTGTTATGCGAGTGACCAGAACGCTTGAGTCCCACAGGAGCTGGGGCAAATTCAAGCTAGCTTTTCTCATATCTGCGGGGCTGCAGCAACAAGAAAACAACAGCAAAAAGAGAAGAGGAAGGACAGACAAACAATTCTTTCTCCTGGCTGTATTCTGAAAGGGTTTTCTGCTTCACCTGCATGCTTTGTGGAGTGCAGGCATTTCAGATGTACTCTGAGAATGCCTCCCAGACCAGTGCCAGAGCCTAGGGCAGAGACTCTGAATCCCATCCCTCCAATTCTAATTTAGATCTAGCACCAGACACAGGCAGTGCTGCTCAGGCCTGCCAACATGAAATACATACGCACATGCCAAGAATAAGAGCTAGAGATATCGATGGAAAGTCTGTGTTGAAAACAAGAGTGCCTACAGAGCTTATTCCAAGCAATTCCAAGGTCTGTTAGCAGCTATGCAGAGATTTACAAGATTATATTTTTGTATATTGGCACTTATACACGACCTAAATTTCACTTGAAACAGTGCCCTTTTTTGGCACCTGCAGTACCGCATTATTACTGAACTTAAGAGCAAAGCCCTGTGTCTATGCAGATTTGTCTCTGCCGGTCATTAGCAACATTTGAATGCTGCATTTGCCCTTCCAAATTCTGCTTTCAAAATATAATTTATAGAGTATCTTTCTGGTCTAGTCTATGCTGAATCACTTCTGTGAATTACTGCAAATAAAGATACTGTTTTTCCTTCTAATTATCAAATTGCTTGAGGAAAATGTTCCCATTTTTCTTAATTATTTTATCATTGCAAAAAATTATGCCAGTCTTTATGGGAAAACAAGTAGTTAAAATATTTTAAATTGTTTCTGCAAAGGAATTGTGTATTGCTTTCTACACCTCTAGCACCTGATTTGTGTGCCCGGAACACATGCTTCATTAGCCCTTTTCACAAGCTAAGTGTCTGCTGCTCCAAATGTAATGCAAATCACTTTTTAATGGTCACATTGACTAGATAGGAAATGCTTTTGTTGAAGCTATGACTTGTAGTTAATTAAGCCAATTAGCATGTGATATAAGCACTTCTGGAAAGATAAAGCCCAAGAATAGCTCTCCAGAGATGGTGAAAGACTTTCAGGCAAATAGAAACATTACAGAAGGGAAGGGGAATGAAGCAAGAGGAGGCTTAAAAATAATTTCCAAATGTATTCACTACTTTTTCTAGTTTACAGCAGTGTCAGATGAACTTCTGTGAGAAACGTTTTTGAGTGGGAAGAGTCTACTTACTCACTATGTCTTTGTGTAAGGAGATAAAACTGGACTTTTACTCAGCAGAGAAGATTGGCAATAGCATTTCTACTGAGATACTGGTTATATATAACATTATCTGACTTATCAATTGCACTTTTGACTTCCTTCCAAGAGAAGACTTTTCACTGCTTGACACCAGAAGAGACAGCAACTCATTTCTTGTAGGCCGAGTCTCATAATCTTACTGTGAGGGTGAGGACTGTCCTTTCGGCAAAGTAAAAACCAGAGATTCTTGAGCCTTTAAAATGGAAATGTATCACATTCCTTCCATCCTTGTTTCTCAAAGAAATGAGACATTTTATAATTTAACCACGTGTTACCCTAGAAGTTTGCAGTGTACATAAAGTCCCAGGAAAAGGTTGTTTCAGTCTTTCAGAAATTCTGCTAAATTTGAAGCATGTAGTGACTGAGAGATATAAATTATGGTACATGCATTTCTGTATGCATGATACTTGGCTTTCATTTACTGGGAATTTCTCAACGCTTTTGGGAAATCTGTCACTGCTCAATGTAAAGTAACAAATCCTTTACAGTCTATCCTGGTAGTTTTTGAACCTTGATATTTTTTACCACTTGCTGCTTCTGTCATATTCTGGAATGATTTATTATTCGCAAACAAAAAAAAAAATCTAATTCTCTCAGTTAAAATAGAACTTGTTTAAGATGCTAAACTTTTAAATTGCTATTGGTAGTCTATTTTGTTTTCCTTCTAATTAAATCAGTAAGAATAGATGTGTCACATCAGCTGGGAGGATTTTCAACAAAGGAATTGAGATTTTATGTCTCTGTTGCACTCTTATGCTTACATTGAAAATTTGCTAACTTCTGTTGCAAACTTCAGCCTAGAAAATTTCCAATATTCCCCCCATGCAATTTTGTTGAATCTTTCCTCTTTTATCATATTTGTACTCTCTCTCCCTCTCAATCTGAAAACACACATTAGTTTAGCTTAATTAATCATAAGCTTGCAATTGGCGTTACGAGACTGGAGCTGATGCTCCCTGACTGCTGTAGGATTTCATACAAATACAAATGCTTTTGTGACAGACATCTTTTGCAAGAGGAAACCTTGGCCGACTCTAGTTCATCAGTCTTCATTTCAAAAATAAATAGACTCTCCTGTGGTTCTTTCACACATGTAAAGATGACTTGCAAAGAGATTTTTTAGGCTCATTTATCACACCATGCTCCACAGTTATTTCTTTGTTTCTTTACATAAGGATGCCAAAATGACCATAATCTTTTCATCCATAATCTTATAGTACTCAGTAGCAGTGACTAAAAGAGTTTCTGTTCTTCACCCTTGATTTGGATTTAGGAAAGGAGTGTTTCTAGTTCTCTGACAGTAAATAAAAACTTTTAAATAGGAATATGTCCTAATCAAAGGGATTATAGTGAAGACACAAGGTGGCCTTGAGTATTCTTGAAAAGACTCAAGAGTTTTAAACCCCTGAAGCTCCTGTCTCTGTTTATTATGCAGCAGTTAATTTTATTTCTTCATATAACAATCCTACATTTTATCATTCAGTTCTGCAAAGAGCTAAGTACTCTTGACTTATATTGACTTGGATGTAAATGGAGGTGACTTGCTGCATTACAGAATTGTGACCAATATTTGGTCATTCACAGCTGGTCTCTCAAACCTTAGCTATACACACAGTTAAATTGGATTTAACTTTAATACGAGGTAAATGACAAGGTTACATCCATCAGTGTGATTTATTGATGTTCTAATGTACTTTCTATTACCAAGTCATCTACTAGATAAAATCTTTTCATTTTTAGAAAGTCTACAAAACACTGAGGTGAATCTCTGTTCTTCTCTAAAGGATCACACGGTACAAATGAGTTTTTCTCACAAGGCAGTGCTGTTTGCAAACCAGGATGCTAAGAAATGTTGTCATTATAGCTGTTCTGTTACCTTTTGACAATGCCACTGTACAAGCAAAGGTGTTTAAGAATACGCGCATGCGCTGCCTGAAATGACATTAAGGAAAAAAAAAATCACTTTATTTTAATATCAGCTTCGATTAGAAACAGACTTATATAATTAAGGAGAAAGACAGTCTGGAAGAAAATATTTCAACCTGCTGAGTGGGAAATTAAATTCAGCACAATGTAACCATCCCCAGTAAAACAGCTCACAATATTCAAAACTGCTAACTTTTTATATTAGCACTACTGCATATCCACACTTGAATTTTCACAGTAACCTATGCCAGCTATTGCCGTAGTGCCACAGCTGCACATCCAGATGACCTTTGTTGTAGGATATGTGTTGGACAGGAGCGGGGAGTAGATGTGGACGATCCCTATGCAGTCAGTCCTGCTGTTTTTCTCCCTGTCCCTCTCTGGCCCCACACTGTTGCAAAAGGCTGAGCGAGAAAGGGCTTTTGCAGGTGACAAAGATCATCAGCCAGAAAGAAGAGGTTTAAGGATTATGTGAGTGATGACGTGTATTTAGCCCAGGGAACTGGGTGCTCTGACAGCTCAGCACACCCAGCACCTGCTGTTTTGGAGAGTCTGCAAACTAAATTGGGTGGCTCTTCTGCACAGCAGACCTTACATAAACAAATGTGTGCCATTAAATTGTTGGCTCTCTTTCCTATTGACTGGCTTTTGCGTATAAAGGTTGAATTAAACAAATGTTTTATTCCACTGTGGCTTACACCACTATGATATCTTTGCTTCCAGATGTCTGTGTTTTCTAAAGCTTCCTATTTGACATTAATCTTTTTTTTACAGGCTTTCCAGAAGAGGGGGTTTGAGTTGGTCTGAAATGTGGACACAGTAGGCTAACTGGAGCCATTTGACTGTTCATTGCATGTAGTTATATCTAGCAGAGAATCTGTACTTTGTATGTAGCAACACTTAAGGACCAGAAAAAGATGTAATGTTCCACTCAAGCCTACCTATCTTATCTGTACAGAGACCAAGATGGACTGTTTTCATGCTGACTGAGAAGTCTGGATGTGTCAATTTCTCAGATTAATATTTAGAAATATGACAGATGAAATTTTTACTGGAGTTTGTCAACACATTGGCAACAGCCCTCCTCCCAGAAAGGCATGCTTCAGATACCAATTAAAGATTAGCGTTTAATAAAGAATTCTCCTTCCAAAGAAATTGGATAGACTGTTGAATATGCTGACTACAGAATCACATAGTAGACCACAATAGCACAAGGCACAGTTTGCTTTAAAAAAGTCCAACAAAATAGCCACAGGAAGACTGCTTTTTATCTCCTGGACATACACTTGTAGTACGACTTCAAATTGCTCATGAAAGCCTTTTGGTGCATCACAGACTACATTTCATTCTACACAGGTAAGTGATAAAAAGCATTTCGCTGTTCTGTATGCCTGTGCTTGTGCCACCAGTATTTTAAAACTCTGTACATTTCGGTTTCCGTGAATCCTGAGTTTGTGAATTCTCTCCCTTCTGCGTCAGGAAAGATTACCAGCTGAGCGACTGACCTTTAATTACCGACTCACTTCACGTTAGCAATTGAACTGCTAAAAGTCAATAGACAAATGAGATCTTCGCTTGAGCTGCTGGGTGACCTACATGTAAAGAATTCTGTGTAGGGCAGGAACACGAGCCATGCAGCTCACTAAAGAGCAGTTTAACTTCCATTTATGAATCTTGGGTGTCAAATGAGTATGGAATTCTTGCTTTCTATTACAGCCCAGAAAAGAAAAATTAGAAATTGGTAAGTTGGAGGAGAAGAATTATCAAAATTATTTATGCTTTTACATGCAAATATTGCAGAGGAACAAAGTGGCCAGAAGGGAAGAAAGTGTGTTGAAGCCGCTGAGCAAGATGCTGTTCTGCTGTTCTTTACAGATGGCTTTTGATAACTCATCAGCAGTTGAGATGTTCAGGTATGTGTGTGCACACCTCTGTTTGAATAGGATATTATCTAGATGATAAAACTTCCAAAGAGGTTTAGCTGGAACCTAGGTTCCCAGAAAGATACAGCGGTCAGGTCACAGGTGGCTGCTGTCTTAGTCTTTATTAGAAGTATTCATCACAGAACACACCTCACACTGTTAAGTGGCACAACCCTTCCTAGCTATTGTTAACTAACTGGTTTAAATTAGATTTCTACCTTGAGGAACTTTCTGTTTAGACAAGCTCTTAGTTTAACTGAAGGTACAAATTTAAACCTGTGAGACCTGTCACAAAAAGGTAGGAGTTAATTTAAAATGGTGAATTAAGTTTACAATTTTGAGTTAATTTAAGACAAACCAAAACAAAGAGTGGGAAGCTGAAATAATAGACTTCACAGGGGTTACAAGTGGTTGTTAAAGAATGATTGAGTAAATCAGTGTGACTTTCTCATGTGACAAGCTCCGCCACCTCATCTAACGCAGCTGGGCTAACCAGAATACAGAAATTACATCTCTAAAGAGAACTTTAACTCAAAAGACGGAGTTTTGTGTGTACTGACAAACACAGGTGCAGTCTAGTTTTTTGGGGTTTTTTTTACTTTCTTTTTTTTTTTTTTTTTAAGAGGAGTGAAGGTTGCTAAAGGGATTCACAGGCTAAACTTTTATTTCGTCTTTCTGGCAAGGTAGAAAGGTTTGGCTGTTGGTTTAGAGACGCTCTGTTTCCATTTCTGTTTCTGCAGAATCATATGATATGCATTATAATTTTTTAAGGCCAGACTTTGGACTGTGAAATCATCTCTGGAGAAGATCACAAGGGAAAATTTCTCTTTTTGTGTACATGTATATATCCCAAACAAAGGAGTGTAAATGTCTTGCTAACACTCTACCACTGGTATACAGATGTTACAAATCATGTTTATGTTCATGAATATTCATTGCCTAAACAGTAGCAGACCTGAAGAATTCTGAGTGGAAAGCTTAACAGGAACCGTCTTGCTGTCTTTTCATTTTTTAATGATTATTTTACAAATCATTTTATTGAAAAAGTGACTTAAAATTCTCTTCAAGAAAAGCTTTTTGTTGAATTTAACAATGAGTATGGGTATTAACAAGTGTATGTTCCCAGACTTGTGCTTTTTTCCTGATAGAAGCCTATTAATCAAAAGCAACTGCAGTGCCTTAGAGCAGTGCTTTTGCACTGACTTATACAATGCCTCATGGAAAGCTCTAAAGAACTTTTACTTGTATAGAGACAATAACAATCATATAAAATTCTGCTTCATATTCTGGTTAAACTATTTATCATCTAGTCATGATCCTGTACATTTGCAATAGGTTTGAATAAAACAAGCTTTCTTGGTCAGTTTTTGTTTTCAGTTGTTGCTCAGAAGGTATCTTGATGTGAGCAGTTTCTTTCCAGTTATACCTCTGTATCAGTGCAATATATCTTTTTTTACCCTGTACCTCTCCCCTGTGGTACACCCTGTGCACACCCAACCTGTGAACAGAAAGAAGTGCTGAAACAACACTCCTTTCTTCCACTAAAGCCTCCTTGCAGGTTCTGTAAAGGAAAGTTTTCCTTATCTCTTCCCTGCTGTGAATGTTCTCTTTCCAAAAAAACCCAACCCTCAAACCCAGTCAAACCCATGAGCAAGTGCTGGGTACAGTACATATGCTGAAATTGTCTCTCTATGTGCTCTCAGGTCTGAGTCGCTCAGTGATGCCACAGCTTGCACAGTTTGAGCAGGCTGTGCCATAGCACATGCAGGGCTCCTAGGCCAGTCTTTCTCATTAACTATGGTGCAGCCCAGAATCATCTGTGGGCTGCAGCTTTGTCCCAGACACCCTTTTGCACATTTCAAATATCCTTTGGGGTCTCTCAAGAACCTTGAGGTGCCCTTGTTGTCATCCTTGAGCATTAATCCTTGAGTATTATTTTGTACTGGATGAAGCAGGGTTGGAGTTAAATCACAGATGAAGGACTGAACTGCATCCAAGTTGTGGAAACATTCATGCACCTCAAGCTCTTAGCCAGGCTGGGAGTTTCAGGATTTAGAAATATTCTTGTCTTTTTCTGTGATTTTCTGTTTTGTCTCTTAAAAGGGGGAAAGGGAGAGGTAGAAGAAGAAAGCTGGCCAATGTCAAAGCTGGGAAGTTAAAGACAACAAAAATTCTATACAATATTTTGATTTGAGCCAAATTTTATCCAATTCTTTTTATTTCTGTGTCTCTACCAAACACCAAATGACATTGTCCAGGCCTTGCATGACATAAAAACTGCCTGGAAGAGATATAACATGTAAGAAGATGTTTTTAACCTTGAATCTATCAAAGGGTCCGAGACAAATGTCAGTCCCAGCTACTGAAGCTGACTCAAGGTTGGGTGGTGTCATACCTTCTGGGAAAGGATATAAATAGCTTTACTAACTAGACAAGAAGAAAGAAAGGTACCTTGGGAAAAGTCTTTGTTCCAAGAAGAGGGTGAAAATGATAACTCTGTATATATTGACTGGGATATTCCCATCTTCTAATACAACTTTCTTTTAAGTTTTAAAAATAAAACAACCACGTCTGAAAGTTGCAACAGAACATATATGAGTGCAAGACATGACTCTGGCAAGTGTCACCTTGCGTTGCAGCAGACTTTGTATTAGCCCATGTTCTCCTAACTCGGTGCAGCTACTATTCTTTCCATGGTAATATTGTGAATATTTGTGACCAGCAGAAGTAGGGAGGTGATTGTCCCCCTGTACTCAGCACTGGTTAGGCCACACCTTGAGTATTGTGTCCAGTTCTGGGCACCTCAGCACAAGAGAGATATCGAGGTGCTGGAGCGAGTACAGAGGAGGGCAACAAAGCTGGTTAGAGGCCTGGAAAACAAGGCTTATGAGGATCGATTGAGGGAGTTGGGGTTGTTTAGTCTGAGGAAGAGGAGGCTGAGGGGAGACCTCATCACTCTCTACAACTGCTTGAAAGGGCACTGTAGAGATATTGGTGCTGGTCTCTTCTCACGGGCAATGAGCGACAGGACAAGAGGGAATGGCTGCAAGCTGCAGCAGGGTAGGGTTAGGCTAGACATTAGGAAAAAATTTTTCACGGAGAGAGTGGTCAGCCAGTGGAATCAGCTGCCCAGGGAGGTGGTGGAGTCACCATCCCTGACTGTGTTTAAGAGCAGATTAGATGTGGTGTTGAGAGATCTAGTGTAGGGGGGAACTTGTAGAGTAGGGCTGATGGTTGGACTTGATGATCCCAGGGGTCTCTTCCAACCTAAATGATTCTATGATTCTATGATTCTAAGTAAGAATGAGGGTTGTATGGAGGATCTCCAGGTTGCTGTTAAGGTGTTGATAGCATTCAGCACAGAGAAAATACTTTGTGGCATGCTTCTGTATTTTATTGCATGCTAAATCTTGGCATTTATAATTTAGAAATTAAAAATGTAATTTTCTTTCCACAAAATGAAGTGACAGAATATTTCAATTAATATGCAAAATGTTTTTCCTAGTAAACAGTAGAAGCAGCCAAACATCTGGCGTTAGAATAAATAGCATTTCAACTGAAATTATATAGCATCTTTATAAATCTGAGAGACACACATCTTTTGATATACACTGTTTTTCCTGGACTCAAATGGCTTATTGTGCAGCTGGTTATCTGAGACAGTCCCAAAGTAGTCCAAGCTAGCATTGCAGAAAAAAAGTATTCTATGTTTCTACACTGAAACATGTAGAGTTGTTGCAGTGCTCTACTTTTGTTGAGCCTTCTACGACTATAGCACTGCACAAGCAGCAGAGGTCACCATGCACCAAGCTCCACCAACCTCCAGAGCCTCAGATAGGAACTGGACTGGGCATCAATTTCCATAACATTGGCCTCACACTGATCCAAGACTGGAAGATTTCTAGACAGCAAATGGCTGCATATGGTGCTTGCAGCAAAAATTGTCTTCAGGAAAAAGAACACAAACATTAAAGTAATTGTAATTAATAATCATTTCAAAATGCTTGCCATTAATTTGAAACTTTTCTGAAAACCACCCTGCTTAACTAATCATCTTATACTAGTCTCTGTAATTTGTCCAGTGCTCTGAAAGAAATTGTAAAATGATTGATCTGTGCCCTTTAAAACTCAGTAATAATAAAGTGAAATCCAAATGTTTCATTCTAGCTCTGAAGTAAAGCTCAGGCTCCATGCTGAGCAAAATTACAAATAATATATGAACTAGCCTGATGCTAAGTATAGCTGCCCAGCTGGTGTAGAAGAGGGCAAACTATGTTCACTAGCACATATGATCACCAAGTGTTAAACTTATGACTTCCCCTATTGGATTTTGCTTTCTGAACAGTGTAAAACTTCCTGCCGATATCATGATGTACTCAGCTGTGAGTGGATATTTCGATGCCTACTCTGTAAAAGAAATGTTCTCAGATAACGGACAACAGTAACCATAGGGCTTTAATATATCTACAAATTACAAGGAAAATTCATGCCTTCATACCTTCCATTGTAAATTGGGCTTTTATGCTGTCACATCCATAACAGTGGCAAAAGCATTTAGGTTTATTTATAAAATGAATAGAATGGCATCTTAAGCTACTCTGAAGTCAATAGAAGCTTTATTGACTTAACAGAACTGCAATTTCAACCTTATTCTTTGCATGGATGCTACATTTGTATTAAACCTTTATTATTCTCCTTTCACAGTCATCATTTCAACATTAGAACATTCTTTGTGGTACCATGTAAATGGACTGAAACACATACTAAACAATTTTGAGTAACTTCGAGCACAAAAAGAATTTTGCCTCTAAAATTACATAAAATGAGTTTGGCAAATTTAAGAAACAATGAGTAGAAAAGGAAGTTTAAATCATTGTAGCTGCACTTTATTTCATTTAGTCTTATGTTATGGAATAATTCCTGATTTTGATATTATGCCAGTTGTTAAGGTATAATGTCTAATTTACTGTTTTCATTATGTTTTGTTTGAAGGGAGAGTATTCAATAGACATGAAAATGCTGTTAACACTAGGTTCTCCGAGTGTTTTCTGTAAATAGTGGAGTGAAGCATATTTTATGTAACCTCTGAATTCTTTTAGTTGAAGAGGCTTCTCCATTTGTTTTTCAAGCCAGCATAAGACGAAAGACGTTCTAGCTTTAAACTGAAGTCAAGGTGTGGCTGCATCTCATAAAGATGAGGAAATGGCAAGTAGAGCTGAAATTGTGTCCTTAGGTTATGTTGTGTTTTGACACTGGTGGAGAAGCACAGTAGTCAGGCTGAGGAAGAGGTGGGAGTGACCAAGCACCATCAGTGAGGAGCCTTGAGGGAGTGGTTGCAGAGACACAGAGATTAATTTTGAGATTCATAGCCGCAGCTAATTTACAGAAGTTTTTTTAAAAACTAATTGTGAGTGAAGTTTTTTAACAAAGACAGACATTGCTTCACATCTACTTTGCGGCTGAGAGCAGAAGGATGCAAAACCTAATGGCTGGTAACAGACTGGTTCCAGCCCTTCTGAGCCCCTTTCTCCAGTGTCTTCCTTGTTTGGCCATTGCAGTAACCCCAGGTTGCACACTGCTGAAACATTCCTTTAAATGAAGGTAAAGCTGGGATCAGCTCAAAGTCTGTTAACAATCAGTTTAGACTTGTAGAAATTAGCTAGTGGGATCTCTCTCATAAAAAAGAAGGGAGGAATACGTCTGTTTTTCCACTGAAAATCTCTGATTGGATACCTACCCTGTGCATGTGGGATCTCCACACAGAGGTTTGTTTCTTTAAGTGATAGGTTGTCCTACACACTCATTTGTTGACAGAGTTGACAGGAGGAGACATGGTTCCTAGATGGAGATTAAAGAAAGATGGGACAGGCTAAAGGAGAAGTGAATAGGTTGGGGCTTAGGGAAATGGCAAGCATCCATTCTAGCCACAATTGCTTTTGGGTTCTGGTATTATTATTTCTGCTCTGCCTCTTTGGGCTTTTATTAGGGTCAGGCAGAGCCAGAGGAAATCCCATACAGCACAGGTACAATAGAGCAACGTTGCCAGTAAGCCAGAAGGCTTGCCTGAAGCCAAAGCAAGCAGGAATAGACAAAGTCATCTGCTTCAGAATTTGAACAAATTAATAGTGCCGTACCCATTTTGGACTAAGGAAAACCTGGGCCCTCCAGTGGGAGAGCATGTGTTTCTACAGAGTTCCTCATCAAGTTGTCTTCTTCTAGAACTCCCTTCTGAGGATTGTACAGAAGAAGATGATGTAGTCCATCTGTTGTAAAATATATATATTTTTTTAAAAAAATATTATTAATCTAATGGGACAAATGCAATAGAGTACCACAGAAATTAAATTGCTCTTTCTGATAAAATTAGTATTTTAAAATATTATAGAAATAATTTCTAGTCATATCTGAAATCAATATAAAGAATATAATAGGGAAATATGCCCATTCTGCTAAAAGTGTATGTTAATTCTATACTGATTGTAACAGAACTTTTCTATAAATAGAGAAAAAAGTTAATTCATATCTTAAATGATCATCCTTATGACAGTTCTTGTAACTGCTTAAAAGATCCTGTCATTTCGCCCTTTTTCCCTAAACTAGACAATATTAATGCATTCTGCATTAATTTATTATACATTCCCTCTAGCTCATACATACATTATAATATTTGCAGGCAGAACATTCTGTTTAACTAGCAATCTAAAGTTTCACAGCTCGCCAAGAAACGAAAGGTTTTTGAGTAGCAGAGATTAAAAAGAAGAAGAAATCCCAGCACTGTAAATTGTAAAACTTTACACCTTACAGCTGCCAGCTGTAATCCACAAGGAGACAGAATTCTTAGGCTCCTAGGAACACAGACTGGGCTATTTTTTAGCAAATACTCTTCTTGTTCCTTCAGAAAGGGAAGGAAAGGGAAGACAGAAGTCCCAAACCCCAAAAGAACCCCTTACATATAGAGAACATAACATTGACGAGGAGGTTTTTTTTTTGTTCTTGAGTGTGGAAGGATTGTGGTGATTTGATAAGATCTGTTAAGATTACATTTTGCTTGTTATTACAGTTGAAATATAACAGCTGAAATGTTACACNACAAAAGAATAACAATGGAAAACTATTTTGGGCAGGTCCAAGAGAGCCTGAATTTAAGAAGTGTGGGAAGGGGAGGGAGAGAAATAAGAGACACGGGACGAATTACAGCTCTATGTACATGTTTGTCACGTGTTTGTTTGCTTGTGTCTTTGTGATGAGAGAGAGAAATGAAAGAAAGAAGCATAAGAAATACTAAAAAATCAGTTGAAGCTCAAATTTGAAGATGAAATAGGCTCAAGTGTGGATCTCTGAGGAAAAACTGGAAGAGGAGAGAGAAGAAAAAGGTCTTTTGATCAAACCTGCATGCAAGCACACTCTTTTTAATAGACATTGTTTATCATAAAGGAATACCTGAATCCATCATGAATTTGTTTTCCTAATGAAAATACCCCAGAGAAACCTGTGTATTATCTAGTTACTTAGGGCAAGGAGAATAATGGTGTGAACCTAGTCTTGCAACCTTTATGGTTCATTATACCTTGGGAAAAAAATATGTATTTAGTGACAACACTAAATATGTGCATTAGAAAGGAAAAGGACTTTTTTATCTATGCATTCACTTTTTTAAAAAACAGTGGCTATTTGTTTGACTATTTCTTGATGGTGTCTTTTAATTGCACCTTTGTTGTCAACTGATTCTGATTTTGTTGGAGATTTCTTCCATGTCTGTTTCTATGGGACATACTTAGCTCATCTCTCTAGTCTTATGCAGATTATTAGAATCACACTGATAATGATCTATTCTTGCTATTTGTGCCAAGTTTGCATGCACTCTTGCACACATTCGCTTTTTGATCGGTACTATAAATAACTTCTGCAAAATTAATTATAAAACAAATCCCTTGTATTATGGAACCACTCCATGAAATCTCTGGACCTGGTCTGCTCTGACTCCAATCCACCAGGTATGTTTAGTGCTAGGCAAGTCTGTGAGTAGAATTAGAAGACAGATACTTCTTAAAAAAAAAAAAAACCAAACCCTTAAAAACTTATAATCTCTTGACCTGTGGTATTCAACCAGACTGTCAGCTCATGACAGTTTATTCTAGTTAGGAAAGGGAGGCAACAGTCATATGGAAATCTGCTCTTATGCTGTGGTTCTTTTGGTCTGAAGCAAGACACAGCAAAATGGTAGTAAACACAAGGGAAATTTGTGTCTGAAAGTTAGGCTTGTGTTAAGCTGCAGTAACTGGGTTTGACTCAGGGATAAGCTCATGAAATGCAAGATCCAAAGTAGATCTGACTAGATAGTTCTAGGGTTTCCGTTTTTCGGTCTGATATCCTAAGAGACCAAGTAACCTCATGGTGCTTTGGAGATAGATCATTAAAAAAAGCAAACCTCTTTACTGGGCATGGAAGGTCCCTTTTCTCTTTCAGTAGCCCATATGGTGCAGTTGAAAAAAGTTGACTCCACCATCGGGAAGCCTGGCTATCCAAAGGACCAGAATTTGATAAAAAATGTTCTCCTTGTAGGCAGTGAACAAACCTGCCAGCAATATTCTAATGCTGGAATGGAGTACTTTCCAGAAGCCACATTTTTATATTTATTTGCCATCAATATTGCCCTAAGAGAGAGGTATACTGAATTTAGTGTGAGCCCGAAAAAGCATGAGCCAAAGTACCATTTGATTCCCATGTCAAAGCCAGCTACTCAGTGAGGAAGTATCTCCTGGCAACAGTGAAAAGAAATCTAAGAGAGACCCAGATTTTAAAAAACTTCAAGATAGTTATGCTCTCCACTTTTTAATCTCTGCTGACATAACAGAATCACTCTCCCTGCCATCACATTTCATCATTGTGTATCTATGGCAGGAAAAGTGCGTACAGAAGAGCTCTTTTCCTCTGGCTGAAATCATGGATAAAGGGGCTTAAGTTGGAATCTTTGATACTGTAAGTATTTTTCTACTTAGTTATTGAGGAAAGCTCCAGAGAGTGCATTCACTTTGAAATCATTTTGATAAGGAGCTATATGTGTTTTATAAAAAGCATTTTTAACAAGTTAGCTAGATTTGTGAGTGTTTGGAAAAATGCTCTTTCCTTAAAGTTTGCCAGGCTCACTAGCTCAGCAAGAGCTGTTGAACATGTTGCTTTAATAAGTGACCACTCCTGCTCAACTCACTAAAAAAGAAAGTAATTATTTCTCAGCAATCTATTGTTTGTTTCTCAAATGCAAAAGTACTTCCAAGTTTAAAAGATTAATTAATTTGTAATAATTAATATTACTCTTGCTTGTTGTGACTATTATTTACTCTGGTTACATAGAGAACATATATACTATTGAGGTTTATAGTATGGAAAACTGAAGCCAGTTGAGATACTTACAATATTTTGAATGATGAAGAGCTAGAAGAGGTGGGACAGACAAGCATGGCCAGAGGAAAGGAGACTGATACACTCTTTCCGATTTATGCAGTAAATACAATTTAAGAGTTAATTTGCTCATGTAATAACAAGTTTTGTGTATTTTTCAAATACAGCCTTATTCAAAATATTTTATATTTGTCAGTGACTATGCTTCTGCTTCATTTGCTTGATCCCCACAAACTGATGTCATATAGCTACATTTTAGAATTGACACTGTTACTTATTCATCTTTTCATTAAGAGGATGTAAAAGTTACTACATATACATTCTGGAGAAGTTCAGTGTGACATTGCAAAAAGACAGGTGACATGGAAAGAATAGCCTCACAGCTGGGTCTCTGCTTAATAGTCTTTTATTAGGTTTTGCAGCATACAAATATCTCTTATTTTGTTCAAAGTAAGCATGTTGTCAAGGCTGATTTCTTGTACCTTTTCATTGTTAAGGTTTTTTCACCAGGTTTTCTGGGGCCATGTAGGAATATTCCCTCTTTTCCTACAGTTTTTGTGCAGGTTACCACAATATCCTGCTTGGGTCCCTGGGACATGAAAATGGTCCTAGCTCTTTTATTTGATCGACTTGTGAATTGGGTGTGGGTAGTTAGAAGGATAGTGAGAATATCTTTGAAAATTTTCTTCTTTCTTCAACTTCTTTTCCTCCTGTTCTCAACACTGTAATGGTCTAACATTGTCAGCTTTATAACCATTTTGAACATGAATACCTCTTCCTCCTTTCTATTTCATTAGGCATAATTTCCAAATGTTTTGGAAGCACTCAGTAAAGCCACAAAATACTCCTTTTTTTGAAGACTTACTGATGCAGGTTCTCAAGCTGCATGTTTCCTGTGTATGCTTGAGTGCTTTATTACATCTCCCCCTCTCCCCTTTTCCTCCTTTAGCTCACCTGTGGCCCGAGATGTCTCATTTGATGCACTTGGGACTCATTACACTGTCATTTGTATTTTTATGGATGTTTTCCTTTGATGTTGACTGCGAGGTTTCCTAATGAAACGTACATCAAAGAGCTTGTTCACTCTTTTACAGAGGTTCTTTGGAGAAAGATAAGGGGGAGACGTCTTGAAAATTAAATTTAAATTACTCGTGAAAAGGCTGAAGCTGCAGAGTACTCAGCTCAATAAAACTTCCGGCCAATGCAAAAGGCCAGCTGGAAGAGAGAGCCAGGATCAGCCCATGCGAGTGGGAAGATGGAAGGGGTTAGTCAGGCCTTTCCATAGCCAAGAGCTTTAGCAGGAGAATTTTGGGCCCACTGTCATCACTCTTCGCTTTCTCCACCTCTTCATGTTATCCCACCTATTTCCTTGGTCTCTTTCCAAATGCTGCCACTTTTTCCTTGAACAGCAGAAGCCAGCAATCTTTAACCACCTTTGACCCTTCTGGTTGTCCCCGCTCTGCCTTGGTCCATGTATACCACCACCTCCGTGGAGCAGCTGTTTCCCCTCACAGCTCACTCTTTGCTTCAGGCTACCCCTTTCTTCAGTTTCCCCTTTCTCCTGTTCTGCTTGCCCTGTGCTTTGTTTACACCAAAGATTTTATTCTCATTGACACAAGCTCTTCGTCATATTTCTCTTGGCTAAATAAAGGATTCACTTTGTGAACAAAAATGAATACCTGAATGTGTGTACATGAGAGACAGCGAGGGGAGAAAAAGACAAAGAACAAGGAAAGCTAGAGCAAGGCATGATAGAAGCAAAAATACCCCCAAATCCCTTTTCTGACTTCACTAAGCTAGTGTGCAGGAAGGCAGGAGACAATGAAATAATTCAAACTGGGAAGCAGGAAGAGAAAAAATTCAATATGAGAGGGAAAATTCAGCACTTCATCGTCATGGACTGGAGTATAATATTACCTGGAGGACTGAATCAGGAATTTATGTTGAGAGAACATAAATTTAAAGGAACATTAAGGGCATATGAATATGAGAAAAGGGAACATGAAAGTGCGTTATTCACTTGGAAGAATAATGCCTTTAATCTTTTGCCATTAGACTCTGACCTAGTATGTAACACATCACATTACAGAAGATTTATTTGTCTGAGAATATTTCTAGATAAATAGTTTTGATAACATTTTTGCAAGGATGTAAATAGTATATCTGAAATACAATTTTCGAAGGAAAGTGAAGAAAAATGCAGGTGATTAAAAACCACCGATTGTGCTTTATAGAGAATTGTATTGATTACTTGACTGCTAGTGACATGCCTGGTAATTTTGTTATGTTAAACTGTAAGTGCTTCATAAATCTGAGAAGAGATTCATGGCAATGTCACTCCCCCAAAATCATAGACTGTGAGATTGCTAAAAATTTGTAAAAGTTGTTTTTTTGAGTATCTGTTTGAAGTATTAAAAAACCTGTTGTACCTTTCATGGCAGCAAATAACTTCAGGGAGAGATTATGATTTAGAGATGAATACTATTATTTTGGAAATCAAAGCTATTTCATTTTAACTCTGCTTAAATTAAAGTGTGCAGTTCATTGTAATGTACCATATAGCGAGCTGGACAGTCCATCTGTGTTTGTGGGAAGTTTCTCAAACAGTATGTAAAAACCTTGGGTAGAGAGGTCCAAATCTTGGGCCACGTTGACTGTTGTGTGTTGTTCCATTTGCAGAAAGTTGCCCCAGTAGCGCTAACTACTGCTCTTGGTTAAGTTATGCAACTGTTCCTGTTTGTACTGCTCTCCTTTGCATCGTACCTGAGTGGCAGGCACTTTATCAGTCTCATGACTTTCACGTAAACATTGATAGCCTATAGGAGACAGAGCTGTCACCGAAGAAGGAGACCAAGCTGACACAGGTTGAGCTATGGTTTTGAAGCAAAGCAGTTTTGTTGCTTCAGGGTACTGATATTTGATAAAAGCAGCTGAGCAGTCACACATTTGTAGTGACAGTAGCAGCAGAATAAAGAAAGAGAGAGATAGCATCTAATGGAAATCTCAGGACATATGCTGATCTAGCCTCACACCTGTAAAAGAATAGCCTCCTGTGAAGTGCTGGTGGCCCACAAAGAGATGTATATAAAATGCTTAAATCAAAATACAAGCTTCAGATAATGGTTTAAATAGGTCCCCAGAGGATCCCCTTTCCTAGAACCAGCTCTGAAGGTTACAGCTTGTAAAAGGGAGGAGAGAAACACAGATCAATTTTACAATACCAGTTGCGAGCTGAGCATCACCAATGGCTGAGATTGCTGGGAACCTACTGTTGTTTTTAGTAGAATCCAACACTAAACGATGCTAGCAATGGCACAAGTGAATCTTATAAAAGACATTTTGCTATTATAGGTCTCTACATAAAGGTGAAGTAATTCCAGCTGTCCTGCTGGACCACATGAAAGTGATATGTGATAGCTAACTAAGATATTCATACCAGGTGCAAGTGACAGATGCAAACAGCATGATGACAGATCAAGAGCTCTTGTAAATCTCATCAGGAGGGTCCATTTATTAAGGGCTTCAGCACCTCCAGCTGTTTCGTGTCAGCAGATCTGACTGAATTGCTGTGTTAATAGACCTTATAAAGTTTCTGTGATTATCTTTGTCTTTATTTGAAATTTTTGGTTGTCAGAATGATGAGCTACAGGAAAGACAGTTGAAAAGTTCCTTGACCTAGACCTAATTTCCACTCCCATTTTGGTTTCTATTTGGCTATATTCAGATGTTTCCTGAGGCAAGCCTTTTCCAGCTGAGAGGCAGAACACAGCACAGGTGTTTTGAACAATAGCAGGAAAGGAAAGTATATGTGGAACTGTAACGATGACCGTGAATCCTTTCCCACATGCAATAGTGATCCTGGAGAGCAAGCAGCCAAACTTAGATAAGCTGCATGAATCATCCTTTTCTGAACATGTGGAGAGTGGTCTGAGGCATTAATTCACATCTTCCTCAGTGAAGTTACACTACAGCCTGTGGAAGCTGTGGGCTGTGTTAGTTGCTAAGTGTGACTCTAGCCACTTAGTCTCAAGAGAATGAGTTTCCTTTGACCTAGGCCTGACCTAGATATCCACTCCTTTGTCACTACAGCCATCTTAAGACATGGTAAATTAATAATAATCTTAGAAAAATTTGGTAAAGCAACTGAGCTAGTATAAAGTGCACAGATGGGCTGAAAAATTAATTTCTAAAATGATATACATATTATTATTATACCCAGTATCTGATTATTACACATGACACTATTAATAGATAAGAAAACACATGTGCTTTGCTCTCAGTGTTCAAGCCTGTTCTGTGTTCACAATTTAAAGTCTTAGTTATGGGAGTAACCATGAAGCAATGAGGGCTGTCACCACTGTGGACAATGCAGGCTGAGCAGACATGGAAGTTTTGACTTGACACTGTGACTCCATGCTGCAGTACCATCCACACTTTGGTTATGACAGCCACAGAGCACTAGATTCCCCTGGGAACAGTATCTCTCTAAGACCACAGAAAGCAGCCTTCAGGGTCCAGTGAGAATGCCATGGCAAAGAAGTAGGAAATGGGGCTTTGGAGGATGGAGAGGGGATAGAACACCAGTCCTTCGGCTACAATGAAGTAGCTCCACTGACTTGAAAAATAAAGGTTAGAAAACTAGTTTGCATCTTTAATGTCTGTAAATTAGTATTCTCTATTTATTTGGAGGTTTTGAATAAAGAAAAATGAGCATGATGGTTTATGTACATAAGTCTGTAATGTGAAGAAATAATAAAGAAAATCAACTGTGATGCAAAACTGGTCCATTATGCTAATTTTATTCTAACCTCCTCTGAGGCTAGTGGTTCTTGACTAAAGATTTGTTTGGAAGCTGATGATACTTTAGTCTCAGTGCTACTCCAGTATTTGAGCTATTTAATTTAAAGTTAGCTTGCCTTCCTCAACGTTATGTTGCGGTCTCATCTGTGATGCCAGTGTAGATGTACACATTTCAGGTCTCCAACATTCATGGTCAGTTATGGTTTGTCGAGAAACTGTTATAAGAGAATCTGCAGTGAAAGAACTGTCTTAAAAATTTCTTCTTTCATTTCTGTTTTTCCTTGCACAAAGGGTAGTCTTGTATTTTCAGTCTGCATTGCCTCAGGCAATTCATGCAGTACAGAATAATACCGTTCTATTGAGAAAAGAGCTACTATGAGAGGTACTGAAGAGCTTTGTAACCTCAGAGAGCATCAGAAAGTCAGTGGTTCACAGAGGCACTGCAAAATTCCTCATTATCCAGGTGTTACAAAGCCATGGTTACACCTCTGCAATGAAACCTTCTTAGTATTTACTGAGTACCTGTCCAGGCTATTCAAGAATAGCCCAGAATCACACCTGTAACTTAAACTTCAGAACCTGAGAATCAATTTAAGCATATCAAGACCACTCACTCGTATGTTTTCTAGCTATATTAGCCGCGGTAACCCAGCTTGTTCCAGCATGAAGTCTTTTTGCTCTTGAGAGACTTCTGCCCTCCTTCTTTTTTAACTAACTTGAACACCTTTGTCTGGGGGAAAGGGAAGGGGAGGGCAAGGTCACCAACTTCACTGTTGTTAAGTACTAGCTTTGTGCATCTACTGACTTCAGCCAGTTTTGGGCATGCTCATTGGGAAACCATCTGTGTCCTGAAAGTCCAACAGGGATTTGTGGACCATGCCTTCAGGCTTACAGCTAAGCAGTGATGGTCCTGATATCAAAACTGGCTCAAGACAAGCTTGGACAAAAAACCACTATGTGACCACCTGTGACCATTGTAGATCCTGTGTGGATCTGTGGGGAGCTGTTTCAGCCAGTTTCACTTTGTACAGGACTCTTTCAGAGGACTTGCAACTCTGGTGTTTCTGTTCCTGGCACGTAGATACTTGATACATCTCTCTCTTAAGACTTTGCTTTTTTTATTTCTTATAACTAGGCTCTAGAGCACACCACAAGATTGCAGAGGATTATCCTATTTCTTTTCCATTTGTCTTTTCTTCCTTGTCCCCAGTTCCCAATGTGTTCTAATTAGCATTTTGAATTTATACCTTTATACACCCTAGTTTCCACATTACTGGATTTAGGCTGCATTTCCCACTTGCAGCCCTCTCAAGTACACCAATAACCTTATGCATTATATAATGAAATATAATAAATTAATAACATTCTCATTTGATTGACAACTGTCTTAGCTTCTTATAAAGGCTTAACCTGGCAGTAGAATACTTCTCATTAGTTCATTTTCCCTACCATGGATACCCACAATTAGTTTCACGGGGATTTCTACTGTGGGATCTTCATCAAGGACTTCTTTTGGCAAGAGTACGGGCTGAGGTGTCTTGCAATGATTAGGTTTTATGCTAATTTTTGCATGGTCACAGACTCCTCTCTCCTCTTTCTGTGAGCCCTTGAGATGGAGCAATCACCTTTACCTTCTGAGAAATCATTTGTATTTATTGGATGCAAAATATCTGCCCAGTAATCTCCTGCAGTTCTACCTGGAATGTCCCTGACCTGCTAGATCATTGTCCTTCTTCAACTGCAGCAAACAGGGATTTTCTTTCTCTGTCATCACCTATAGCCATTCTCTGTCAGGGCCTCCAGATTCATCTCCTTTCCCAGCTCTGTGAAAATCCCATTGGAAGAACTCTTCTCACCAGTCAGTATTGTCAGTATAGAAGTTTTTAATGTATTGTATTTAATTTTTAAACTATGTTTTCAGAACAATCTCTGACCAAGCCTCTATAGGGCTCCTTGTCTCCAAAATTCTAGTTCATCTTTCACTGCCCTGGCTAGTGCCAAGTTTGAGTGGCCACAGTGGCCAGGCAGAAGTGATGTGTTGAGGCAGCTGCTTGCACACTTTCAGGCCATAAGGCAACCCTCAGCACCAATAGCAGGCCTGTGCTGTGCCATCAACTCTAACAGGACTTAGACCCGCAGATGTCCACCCCAGGCTCCAGAACAGACTCTCATACCTGCTTAGTTCCTTCTCAGGCATATCCTAACTGGTTTTTTTTCTATGTCTCTTAGTCCACAGGAGGGTTACTCCTATTGGAGAATGGTGCACAGAAGGCAGCATCTTCCATGAGACAGCCCAGCTAAGGACAAAGTCCTGACAAGGAGCTGCTTAAAACAGACAGGGAGAGTTCTTACTGAGTCTAAAAATGCCCTGAAATGTCAGTTCCCATCATTGCTCTATGCCAAAGCTCTAAGGGTCCTTTTTCTCCACCCTCCATTACAGAGCCCAAGGGCCTAACATCCTGATTGAACAGGCTGTCACTTGCTATACAGATGTTCACCCACTCCTGGGCAGGGACATAGGAAAATGTTGCATATAACAGGAACTTTAGCAGTTCCTGCACATTCCTGAAAGCTTGTAATGAGGCTGAGACTCATTAAAACACACCCAGCTCTCACACCATGGGAGCTGAAGTGAGGGCATAAAATGCCAGAACAGCTTTACTGTGAATGAGGAAGGTACACCAAACCCAGTCTGGAAAACCAGGTCCTATAATCATTCTGGCACTACAATTAAGAAATTTGGTGAAGCCCTCCTTGGCTTCACACTCTGGAGAAAGAAAGGTACAATGGAGGCCATAAGCGAGCAGTAGTATGCCAATGAGACAGCTTGGCTGTCTCCTTCTCATGGACTATGTTTCTTTCTTCTTCCCCTTCCGTCAGTCTTCATCTCCACCTTCATCAGATGAGCCACTGTCTACAAATCATTCACCGTGACCCAAGTCCATGCCCTTTCTTATCAGAACTGATCTAATTTTCTTGTCTAGTCAACATATGCAGAGATCAGCAGAGAAATCAAACGTTTCTTTCAGACGCTGCTTCCTGGATGACATATTCAGAACAGGAAGATTAATTCACAGGTCTTGTCCAGAGGAAGGACTTCAAGGGAACTGGTTAAACAAGCTATATTCTGTAAAGACTAGGAGGTCCAAAGAGTTTACAGATGTAGACTTGTGTTACTTATTTTCTGCTTAGAATCTGCTCTATATGGGATCCTCTCTTAGGCTTGCTCTGGACCTATCCCTGTGCCTCAGAAAGAAGACCATGTAGAAAGACAGAAAATACCAGGTCCTGCAGTGAAGAACAGATCTGAGAATGTTCACAGGGCACATAAGCCTTCTTTGTGCTAGAGGTGCTAGGTTGGTATACTACATATTTCATCAAGAATGGCCAGGTTCCTGTCACAAGATAATGATCAGCAATACCTGCAAAAATCTTTGCATCACTGCAACCACAGTTGTCTGTCCTTCCTCCAGTGCCAACAATACATTCCCCAACATGAGGGATACTCCTCATGTGTCTTCTCATCTCCCTAGATTCTCACCATCCTGTACCTACAAGGGTGTAAGTGAGCAGCCACACATACTGTGCTGCTGCAAGCATGTCCAAAACGAGGGGAGCCACACCACAGAGATGGGGTAAGTGTGGAAGTATCCATTGCTTGGAAATAAATACTTCTAGGTGGAGCTCTAGATTTTGAAAATTAAATTTTAGAGGATGTGTAATGCTTATTCCTGAATCTTCATTCCTGCCCTGGAGGATGCAGTGGACTAAAGTCACTTTTAAATCTTGTTTTGTTTCCAAACAAATCCCAGAGCTTTAAGCTCACTTCTTATTTGTCATATTACTTTTAAAAGTAAGAAGAAAGAGACTGTCTTTATGTTGCCTGTCTGAAATGTTCAGCATTTTGCCTAGCCCAAGCAGGAATGCTAGTATTTATATTCTCTATGTTTCACAGAGTATTCTGTGGCCAGAGGGTCTATGTATTATTGTTATTTTTGGTCCAGCTTTCAGGGCCTACATATTGCCAACAGCTTTTTTTGTAAGGAGACGGTTAAAACTTTGCATTGAAAACATGTCTGTGTCTCTTGACTCAGTGCGCTTTTGGAAAGCCCTCTCCTCTGGTATTCACACTATATCATCCTCCACCACAAGACAATTTAAAATAAGATATTTCCAGTCCTGCCAGCTTTCTCTAAACAAAGCCTGTGAGTTGAGAATGAGCTCAGTACACGCATGACGTGTATTGGCATAAACGTGCCAATGGGAGGGGAGCTATTAGGGTAATTTAGGATATCGTAGGACACTTTGGGGAGAACTGTGGATCTCTCCTTGCCCTCCAGCTGGCCTTCCTTCAGGGATCTTTCCCCCTTCTCCATTCATTTCAATAATGCACTTTCACCCTCAGACCATCAGTCTTCTCAGGCCCTGAATAAAACACTGAAACAAAGTACCTGGACAGCATGGTTTCCTATTCCTGCTCTGACCACAGAGGAATGGGGTGAGGAGGCAAAAGCAGAAAGACATACTCCATAAGGTGGTGGTTTGAGCTGCATCTGCCTCTGGAACAGCCAGTGCATGTCCTGTAGCAAAGGTACAATAGGAGTTCTGTGTAGTAGGGACCTGTGTTTTCTGTTTATATCCAGAGCTGTCCCTCAACCTGGTAAGGACAAATGTGACATTCATGCATCTTTAGAATAAATAAACTCTGTATTTATTGAAGATATGTCAGTTAATGTGAATAAAACCTACGTGAGAATACGCGCCTTGACAAAAAGAGCAGACACTGTTTTAAAAGGCACCTAAATGAATAACAGAGGAAGCTGAAATCCTTCTTTGGAAGTGTTTATATAATATAATTTAAATTCCATTTAAATATCACTAACCATAGTACCATATGATTCCATTGTATCATATTTTAGAAGCATTCGGGTGCATAAATCCTTTTTAATATCACAGACCGAGGCACAAATATCTTTGCAATTTGTGCATAAGGTCTCAAGGTTATATCAGCTCTGAAAGCAGAGCTTTAGCTTGTGGTTTTGTTTTTGTGAACTTTTAATTCATAGGCTGCCTGTCTTTACCAAAAGTTTATCCACTGGTTGCTAGCTTTTTTTATATTTAAGCATTTTGAACAGTTTTGTTTGTCCTCAGTATAACTAACCTCATAGATTAGGCTTTCAGAATTTGTTTACATTTATAATTCTTTTCTTTCATAGCTGAAACATTTGTTGAAGGGAGGGGGAAGTTTCTGCTGAAAAATTCCCTTTCTTTATGTAAAATGTTAGGAGGCCATATGCCTTGGCTAGGCTGGCATGAACGAGTCTATGGCTGCACATGCAGTACACACTGTACTTTTTTGGGGTAATTTTCGTAATCTCTCCCAGTCTCTGCTCCTTTTATACCCACAAACTTTAATAAACTGTAATTGAAATCCTGTGAAGGCTAGAACTTTCAAACCAAAAATACAGTGCTTGAAAAGAAACAGAATGATCTCATCCATCCCTAATTTTTAGTGCCTTTTCTATGCCTAGTAGACAGTTTTACTTCTATAAAACTTGAATCCTTGTCAGCCTTGAAAATACTACTTATTGACTTTAAGTCACTTGTATTTACTTTAAGCAATTGCCTCTTGTGTATGTCCATACACAATAAATTTCCAAACAAAATGTCAAGTATTTTTTATGTTGATCAAGAGATCTAATTTCAATGTCAAGCTATTCTCCAACTGTGCACAAGTGAAGGAAAACTTTTTCAGTTTGCTATGTACAGTTCTGCATGCCTATACATCTGACATTAGAATAATGCACACTGGGCTTGATCCAACAGCGAGTGGCTTTTGTGAGTGTTGATCCTGGACATTTCAAGGGCCCCCCAGGCTCTAGTCAAAAAGTCTACTTTTGATTCTGATGGGAGAAAAGTGCTTCCTTTTCTGGCAGCAGACTGCCAAATTATGCATCCCATGTTGGCTCTTTCCTGACTGGCACTGTATAATAGCTGTGGTAAAGATTTTAGTCTAAAGACTCTCTAAAGCCAATTTGGCATGAAAGATTTGATAAGCAGATGACTCAAAACTAAATGTAGTATTTCATAAGATAACATATGCAGGAAGAGCTGCTGAGTGTTTTCCCCTTTTGCACAGAAAATGAACTAACTAGCCAAATGCATTGTTAGGTATCTGTTAAAGGGCTTTTGTTTTCCCATAAATAACCCCTGCAAGTTTGGAAAATGAAATCAGCCGTCACAAGCAGGCTTTTGGAAATGTCACCGGAGCTGAATGCAGTCAGCATGCTCAAGAAACCATTTGTCATGATTCAATCAATGGGCCAGAGCAAAAATCTAAAGAAAGACGGCAGTAAAATAGAAAAGCATCAGGTTCCATGCATACAATGACTTCAAAACATGATTAGTCCAGCAATAATTGA
Organism: Jacana jacana; assembly: GCA_013400555.1. Classification (NCBI taxonomy): domain Eukaryota; kingdom Metazoa; phylum Chordata; class Aves; order Charadriiformes; family Jacanidae; genus Jacana; species Jacana jacana. Next base: position 69,352 of record VZTM01010109.1, on the reverse strand, counting down.
GTATTTATAGTGCCCTGCATATTAAAGAAAACATAATTACCAAAGTGGGAAGAGTATTGTATTTATCAAAATAAGCAGAGCATAGCTGCAGCCAGAGATGTAGGCAGCAGCAGGAAATTGCTGGAGTAGCTCTGTAGATACCTTCCAGTGCTGTAGATCCAAGGCTGGAATAGGTCCCTGATTCATTGAAGTACTTAAGCATGTGTTTCATTCCCAATGAGTTCAAAGAGACTTAATCTTGTTCTTAAAGAAAGCATCTGCTTAAATGTTTAGCTGAACAAGGGCCTACTACCTTGATCCCATTTTTATTGGAAACATCCACTGACTTCCATGACTGCAGAATTAAACTCATAAATAGGACTCACAGAATTGTGTATCTGGGTCTTAGTCATTCACCTATTTCAAGGATTCTTCCTGAGTAAGGGATGTCCTGTCCATCAGCAGTACCTATTGCACATTTATCCAGCCTTGGGATAGTTAATGGATCAAGGAACATCCTTACAAGAAATTTCAGTTAATTAGGATGATATAGCCTAACTCAGCAGAGTACTTGAGCATGACTCCAGAAGATGGGTAATAAAATGAGGTTGGTGTTGCTCTGAATAAGTAACATGGTTCCCAGTTACTTCCAGTCTGTTTTGCCTCATGCAAGGTACAGCTACCAGAATATGATCAGGTAGGCCAAGATCATAGGGCTCATGGGTTAACAGAGCAAGAGAAGCTCTCAGGACTTGCAGAGATTCAGACCAATGGCCTCTCTGCAGGGGTGAGTGAGGTGGAAGGAGCTGTGAAAGTGTCACACTCAGCACACAAGATTTGTCAGGTCTATGAGTAGCCCCATTAAAGTCAATGAGAACGAAAGACATGCTTTACTCTGCAGAGATGGGATTACTCATGCGCCTAAAATTAAACATGTGGTTAAGTGCTTTGCTGAATCAGGGCCAGAGAGACGGAAAATGAGCACTGCCAGTACTGATTCTCTCCCATCCTCTTTTCCACACAGCTGCCTGCTGACGCCTGCTGACTTTTTTTTGTAAATAAGTACTGTAGCTATAATACTTTAATAATTACTAAAAGAAACTGGGCCATATCCAAAGTCCTGGCCTTACTGAGGTTCTGCTTAGACAAAACCTCCATTAATGCCAACTTAAGGTTTGACTCCGTATTCATAAAAATGGGATTCCGTAGAGTAAGAATGGAGTTGTTCCTAATACAGTGGATGGAGATGAGGTTTCCTATGACAGAACCAAAGTAGTGGGAAAGTATAACTGGCAGACAAGTCCAAAGGAAAGGTAAATTTTCTACTGGGAAATGTACAGTAGAGAGCTGCTTCTGCACTTTTTCTTCTGTATGCACTTAATCAGTTAACTTGTCAAATCTTTTAGCAGAATTGACTTTCATTTTACCATAAATAACTCTTAAAATATCTGAGAAAATGACATATGTTTGCGCACAACAGATTTATTATTAACACATTTGCTCATTTAACAGGTCTAGTAATAATTATTAATTTGATTCATCATACAAAAGATTTGTGGTCACATCAAATTATTTCTTTCATTTTAAAACCAAAAATGCAAGCTAGAGTGGGGAATCTCTGTGTGAATCAGGGAAAATGTCATATGTGTGTGTTCAATGTAAAAGATCTTTCATATGACAAGCACCTGGAATTTATGTTACATAATTTTATTAAATTACCATATTCTTACATTTCCTTCCTACTTTCAGAATGGTATTACAAGAGTTACATCCAATCTTTTTTAGAACAGGCTATATTTCCTCTTTGCATGTCAATATCCCATGAGAAAACAGCTGAGATAAAGTGTATCATGTAAGAGTGTAAGTGTTACTACAGGTATTACTGCTTAATAAACTGCGTGTTTTATTTTTGTGTAAATTATAAAGCTATAGATTTTCTGATAAGCACAGAGGATAGGGGAGGGGTTTGATATGCATTTTAGTGTCTTTGGAAATGTGGGCATTTGATTTTTCTAACTGAAATAGGCAGTGTAAACCAGACAAGATTCAAACCTTTAGAAAGTGTTGTCCTCCCCTTTCACAGTGCAAATAAATTTTAAAAATTTTAATGCTTCATAGTGTGTGGTTAGTTCTGTTAGGTTAAATCAATATTAGAGTTGAGATCGAGGGATTCTGAGAATTTTTGTACAAGTCATTTAACTTATCTGTTTCTACACTTGTCAGTAGAGAAATAAAATGGTGGATTAGTAATAACTGCTTTTGAACCAATGCAGTAAAATAGAGTTAGAATTATAAATACCTCAAAAATTTAGATGAAAAGTTATATGTAAGTACAAATGATCATATATAAAACATATTAAAATAGTATGCAGTAGACAATAGATAAAATATGGTATTTGTGACAATAATAACTGTAACAATAATAAAAATACAATGCATAAATGCACAAAAATTATTGGAAAACATCAACTTTTTCATTACTGCCAGTAGGTCTGGGTGTACAAGAGGAGATACTCCAGACACTTGCTGTTTAGTAGAGAAAGTGAGTTGCCAAGCTGGACAATTACACATATTGAACACATATTTCTGCCATGCTCCAGAGGTCCGTTAAAGCCTCTACAACCATAGTCCGATGTTCATATCCTTCTTTCTTGGTTCTTTCCTCGATAATCATCATGTAAAGAGCAATCCCAGACAGCTGATCAGGGCTGTCTTTTGTCAATCCTCATATATTAAATGCACTGATATTATGTCTGTGGTGTTTTAGGTGTAAGGGAAATATGCCTATGCCATACACATCAGAAAAGAATTAATGGCCTTTCCCCCCAAAAAAATGGAGAGCCCAACTCTCACAATGTCCACATCTCGCAAGAGCTACTTTTAATTAGCTGTTGCGCCCATACTTACATTACACAGTGCTGCCCAGGTTAAATTTGAACATGGAGAAGAGCAGATCCAAGTTAAACTTCTTGCCTCTAACTAATAGCTGAACAACTCAGTGGCTACAAAAGGGCTGCTGTCTATCAGACCTCCCTGGGGAAGCCCAGATCTGGGAGCTGGTGTTTGCCTTTTTTGGCTGCCAAAAAGTCATCTTAAACTGAGCTCAGGTGAAATGCATTTTAGAAAATACACATATTTTTTGCTGCATTCCTATTTATGGGGGAATGAAGACTCTTCAGGGAATGCAATTCAAGAGAGATGGCAGAGGCTTTTGTATGAGTCTGCGTGACTAAATTAATCATAAAGTAGCTATAACTTCTATATGTCCAGCTTACTGTGATATCTATATGGATCAGCTAAAAGACCTGGAGGAGATAAAAAGGAACAATGCTCTACTGTGCTGAGCAGGCAAGGAAGCCCGGGCATATCCCAGTGGAAGCACTGACCTGCGACAGTTTAAATCTGGACTATGTAATTTTTCTCTGCTTACTTCACCATCATCTTCTCCCCGCTTTCCCTAATCCTTTTACAGTGCTGGTGTGATGATCTGAGAACAGTTCTAGCAATCCTGTGCAAGGATGCCTCAAACTGTGTAGGACAGGCATGGTGTGCCGTGGGAGGTGAGGTGTCACACTAGGTGAAAATCTACTGTACAGTAGCCAGGAGCGATAAACCTTAATGATATATCCATCCTGCCAGGGGAAGCTGGAAGCTGGAATACCTGTCTATTCAACTCTTAGCAAGGTTTCAAGATCACAAGGTCCCTCTGTCTAATGTAGCTAAAGAAGCCAATTAGCCTGCAAGTCAGACAGGATGTGTTGATTAAGAATGACCAAGTTTCACTGGACTGTCTGAGACTATGGGCATACTCTGAACTATGCTGGAAGTCAACCACAAGTCAAATGGCTCTGCATGTACAGTGGAACAGTGGAACATTACTTTTGGCCTGAAAAATGAAGTTCTGATAGTTTGGATTGCTATCTCACAGAGAGAGTCCATCTTTTGTCTATGGCACCCTCAGCCAACCCAGTAGCAGGTTCATAGCTGAGGGGTCTCAAAGCTGGATTCAAGTGATAGAAATAACTACACTTTCATGGCTGACCATTTTAGCTTGCGGATGAAGGGAGAGCAATACAAGAGCAGGAAGCATGAGGTAAGAACCATGAAGAAAGCCAAGGGGGGTCATTGGTTATGGTTTAGGATCATATGAAAAGACTTGAAAGAGTGTCAACGAAATCTGGGTGCGGTAATAGTGCATCCTAGCAGAAGGTCTTAAAACAGGCAACAAAACAATAGCAAGAGTTCATGTGGTCTAGACCAATGGCCAAATATAGGAAACCGCAATATTTTCTTGCTTGAGCAGAGTTGGCAGAGAAGAGGAAGTGCCTGAAAATGGAAACTCACTGTGACGGCCAAGCAATGTCCAGCAGGGACACAGACGCTTCCTCTCACAGCACCAGGAATTGTGTGGGCGCCCCTGGCTCTGTGTGCTGAAGGGTGGATCAGGAAAGATGCCAACAGTGAAAGAAGCATCTCTGGGGAAGCGTATGTGAGGGGAGAAAAGCAGAGTGGCAGAAGGGAAAATCAGAGTGAGACACAACTATCCATTCTGTAGCTCCCATCACGCAGAGCGGGCTGTAAGATCAATTGGGGATTGAAAACAACTTGTCCTACAAATGACCTTATGAGGGAGAGCAGCTGGCTAAGGACTGTATGTCAGTTAAGGAAAACAGGAGTCCTTTGGTTTAGAAAGCAAAGTGGATCTGTAAGTGCTCACCCCTGCAGCACCTTCACTTGGTGAGGATGAGGAACATCTGAGGGTCAGGCTGACCATGGGACAGAGTGATCCACCTGAATGCAACTTTAGGTGATCCTGATGACCCAATGCCTGAGGAAAGAGCAACCCTTCCCTGAGACCCCTGTGTACTGAAGGGCAGGAGCAGTCTTAACAGCTGCATGGGACTGGATGGAAGAAATCCCTAGGCAGACCAACAGAAGATCAACTTAAAGGACATACAAGTGTTACATGCTTTTTTGGTAAAAACTGCCATGTTGTGAAATTGAAGACAACACAAAATATGTAGTACAAGTCTTAGGTAATTCCCAGTATATGCAGTTAATCTGGTAGTATAACTTCTAGTTTTCTCTGAGCAGGCTGAGTGGCTGGAGTGCTGCAGTGTCTGATCTGTCAGAATATCCCTGCAGAAATGCACTGCCTTTTTTGATTGCCGCTAGCAACTTGGTCTTCCCTGAAACCATGTGCAACCAAAGCATTTGGTATTTTGCCAAACCAAAAGGGAACGGGTGTTATACCCAAACTGCTTGGAAGAATTTATCTCTCTTTGTGGTTCATGCATACCTCTACAATGTACCCAGAGTGCCATGGAGGCGAAAGCAAAATCTGTATGCGAGTCAGAGAGGAGGCTGACAGTGAGAAGTGGTGGAAGCTGCCTGGATTTAGCTGAAAAAATCAGGATGGAAAGCAAGACAGGCACTAGTACACAGTTCTGTGCCAGCCAGCAGTGATAACGAAGAAGTGACCACCAAAGGGCAGCATTTTCCTAGTAGTTTATCATATTGTTTCTAAAAACTGCTTCCCTACCATCTCTACATCATAATTCAGGTATTGGAAAGTGGCAGCTGTGAAAATGGCCCTGAGAGCCTATAGATGCCAGTCAACATGTGAGTGCCCGGTACTGGTCTCTTCTCTTGGGATAGGACACAGTGGAAAGGTCACCGAGTCTGGAGAAGATTTCTGAAGTCCCCGACTCAGACTGAAGTTTAAGCAATGGAAAGCACCAGTGATCAATATCTTATACTTAAATGTGATGAAGTGTATAAGTGTGATTAATGGGACAATTAAATTCCCCTGCTTCCAGCAGAGACCTAAACTTACATTTTGGTGGGTTTTTTTCACTACTATAATTTTTAGCTAGTTTAAAGGTACTCCTTAATTTCATTTTGAGCTTTTATCCCGATTTTATAGAGGTACAGTGAAAAATTATGCCACATTGTCAACAAAATCTATTAGATTATGATCCTTTAATCACTCATATTGAGCATTAAGGCCCTGATTCAGCAATGCATTTCAGCATGTGCTGAATTTTAATTATGTGTGAAGACCATCGTGATTTAGAAAAGTGTTTAGGCGTGTGCTTATATGTTTTGCTGAACTGGGGCTTGAGAGCAATAAGGTGGCATCTGGCACTTACCTAAGAGTAATCAGGGGTGAGTCATGGTAGTGAAACTGAAGCTGTGGCCACAGAGAGCAGTATCCCGACCCTGTACTTTAATAATCAGGGAAGGGAAAGATCTGCTTATCCCAGTCTTCAGACTCCTGAAGTGTCTTTTTTGCTGGCTGAAACCACATTATTTTACCAGGATCTTTTCAGTTCTTGTCAGTCCAGGATGATGAATATGGGAATATATTTTTCATTGCACTTTGGACGGGACAAATAATTCCCAGCATGCGATGATGACTGTTGAACAAACTCCCGCTGTAAAACCAATTGAAAGGCTCCCATTGATTCTAAGGAAAGCTGGATCAGGCCCTGGGTGAGTCACTGCATGGGCAGCTCCGGTCTCAGCACTTCTTGTTTTGCCTCTGTAGTGCAGCAGCATATCAAGATCTCCCAGCCAGTGACTAACAAATGTTTAGCATGGAGAATCACTTCCCAACCTTGAAGTCTGCTGCCTCTTTCTAGCTGTTTCTTTCTTTCTAGATGTTGCAGTCACTGGTGTGAGCTGCCCCAGGTATCCCCAGGATGGCAGAACTATCTCTAACATCATCTGGCACAGCCTCTGGGCTGGACTTTGCACTGGCAAGGACCGTACTTGGATTCAAGGCACCACTGCTCTGCTTCGGAAGAATCTAACCCCCTGTCAAGTCAGAGTAATAAATGGGATAACCCCCCACCTGATTATCAGCTGTTTTGCCTGCAATGCCCAGGACTGTTTAATTCTTACTATGACTGATTAAAAAACATAATGGAAAATTGATTTTTTTCTGCTTTATAGGGGGAAAATCAATGCAGATTAAAAATGGGATAAACAGTGAGAGGGAAGAAATATGACTGCAAATTCCACTGGATCCAACCCCAAAAACAAGAGTATATATTCTAAACTGCAGGGACATTCACTTTCTAAAGCCTTCTAAGTCTCTATACTGATAAAATAATCTCAAACAAACTTGAGAGCAGATTGAAAATAGATGGGGTGTCTCTAAGTGAAAAGAGACAGTTATCCTCTGCACCTGCTAACAAACGCAGTCCCTTTTTATTATGAGATGTCTCTAAGTTAAAATACCACCTGAAAGTAAACTCCTTCATCAATTCATCACGTATTCTTCAAAGACATTTTGGAAATCTCTTTAAACCATCATCTTTATTGTGGCTTTATTTAGGAGTTGAGGAGAGAGAATGCTGCAATCAGAAAGAAAGAAAGAAAGACAGGCAGAGGAAATGATTACCTTTCAGTCCCTGTGATTTAGAAAGAATAACACGCTTCTTTCTTGATCTGTTGTATTATATACTTACAGAATAAGGTTTGACAATGTGGCATTGAACTGGAGCTCTCTACTGAAGTGATATCATCCTGCCATATATACTAGAAACTGCTGGACCTGGAACTTTCATGCCCTTCCTAAAATGCCATCCTCTCTCTGCTTTTGGATTCATCACTATATGCTCCCCTCTGTACCTCTCCAGTATAAGTGATTAATGCACAGGGTAGGCAGACATGCCCTCACCCCCGTGTAGTCACTTCTCTTCATTTAGAATAAAGGTTAGTTTTGACAGCAATACTAGCAGGGTTTTTTTTTATGTTATTCTTCTTCTGTGCTATTTTAAAGTTCCACAGACTCCTTCAAACAAACCTAGGTAAGTTTTCCTACTTTCTCAAGTTGTACAGCCACAGATATTTGTTCCTCATGGAGAAAAAGATGGTTGCTGCAGTACAATGCTCCAGACATTTAAGAACTTCTAAAAGTACAGCACCAAGTAACTACTTTTTCTGGTGGGGTCACTTTTGGGATGAACAGCTGAGCTTGCTGTTCAGCTTTGTAGGCCTTCTCAAGCACTTCACCACTTGGCCTCATAAGGAAAGTAGGCTGGGGAAAATGTTAGACATTAGTCGTGGCAAAGATCTTCCTGGCTCCATTTTGACAACAGGATTAAGAAAACATGATTTCTACTAGCTACATGGTAAATTAGGGATGTTTGACATCTGTTTCTTTAATTCTGACCTCCCTAAATGCTCTCAAAAAATTGTCCAGAAACACTTGGGGCTGTGATAGGAACAACAGAAGAAGTACCCCAAGAGGAATATAACTTGGGAACCGGGTACTGGGTATAATGGGTACTGGCCCCAACAACAGCTGCCTGCAGCTGGAGGATGCTGAGCTCAATGTCTCAGGAAGCCCACTCTAACCCTTTGCTCCTCTTATTTTCCATCACGTCCTCAGCTCTGTGTGTGTTTTTCTCTACCTATTGCCAAACTGTGAACATCAGAAAACTTATAAACTCAAACTAAATCATTTGGCCGAAGAAGCTGCAATAAAAGTGATCATTGGAGAATATGAATCAGATAAATGTGTCTTTTTGACAAGAGTTTATTTTTTCTACTGCAAAATAATTTATTATTCCATATGTTCTGCCAGTGAAGGTTTGCTTTTAGAATGCATGTTATACAGATTATCAGAAATCTTCTATGAAGCCTAGTTCAAATATGTGCAAAACTGAGCCATTTTTCTTTTTTTTGTGTAAATTGGGTTACAGCAGTTTCCCCACAGAGTGTATGGCGAAGGTGGAAAGAGATAAATTTGCAGACATACTATGTGGAACCCTTGGCCAGCCTAATTGCTACCTTTATATGAAAGCAATGCTAACTTAAGTGAACTAAGGTTTTGACCACATTTTCACAAAATCGGACTCATGATTCAGTTCCCTTTTGCTGGTAGAGCTCTTGGGTTGCTATCAACATTTTTAGAATCTTGTTTGGTAGCTCTTTCGGCTGCCTTAGCCCTGGGGCAGGGCTTATCTGGCAGTATTCATCACTAATTTTTGTCAGGAATGTCTCAAAGTTAAAGAGAGCAGTTTTTATTAAAGGAGAGATGGAATTGCAAATAAAGAAACTTTCTCTTATCTGATTTCAGTTGTGATCAAGGGGAAAAAAAAAATGTACTTTGCGGGCTGTTTGTGGGTTATTTGTACACAAAGAGGATTGTGTCACAGGAACGCTTCAGCCAACTACCATCTGCTGCTGCTGCTGATGGAAACTGTCCAAATCAGAGCAAATTAGGCAAGTCGCTGAGACCAAACTGGATGAAGAATGAAGAATTTGCAGTCAGTTACATGTTCATAATGGCATTCTAAAAGAGATGGTTTTCTCCAAAGCCCCCCGCTAAAATATGCCGCAACATACAACGGAGCAGTGTTGAGGGTGAGCCCAAAGAAAGAGGGGTAACTCCGAGGTAACGGGCTTTTCCCGGAAATGGTTGAAATATGCCCTTACACTTTGTTATGGATATTATGTGTTTTATGTTGTGGGTGCTGGGAAAAGGGTGGAAAGGCAGGAATCACTTGGGGATATGTATTTCAGCGACAGATTGGTGAGAAATACTAGGCCAGAACAGGGGTATTAGAACCTTTAATAACATGAGACAACAAAGCAGACGTGGGAACCCACCCTTTGCAAACAGAACTTCGCATGTGCATGTGATTAATAGCTGTGGTGAAGGGTTAGTGAATAACAGCCTGATGCCAAATGGATATCAATGGGATCAAACCATGCTTTTGGCAGATATAGGAAGGAGTATTCATTGTTGTACATGGAATAAAGGAGAGCGCGCAGCAACTCCCTGAACCCCTGGTAGAGCTCTGGCAAACGGACAAGAATCTGGCTGTAACCCTGTACAACAAGGACCACGCATGTACACATGTGCACACAATTACATGGCATGAACGTAACAAGAGAAAATTGAATATAAAATATTACAGAAAGCCAATAATTCTGGTTTATATCTTTCTTTCTCCTTGAGGCAGAAAAGAACCTGGCTATTTTAAAATCTGGGATCTATTTACATAGCCAAATGCAATGCTCTTTCTTGTGCAAAATAGGGCAGGAAGGAATTTAAAATGTCAACATTCCCTAGACCTGTTTATCTCTTTTCATGCCTCTCTCTGTATTAAGTATTAAGAAATAGACACTAGATGATAGAAACTATGACAGTTCTGCTGAAGCTATGACAAGTTATACCTGCTGCAAATATGATCCAGAATCTCTGACAAGGTACCTACTCTAGAAAATGTAGTTTTACGGTAGCTAGCATATATGAAAATCCTTTTGTTGACAGAGCAGGTTGCATCTTTCAGTTGTTAGCAGGTTCAGAAAATGAAATGAAAGCTTTAACACAGAAAGTCAGTACCTTCCTTGAGATACATTCAGTAGCATATCTTTGTTTTCCAAAAATTCCTGAGGGAAATTGAAAGCACAACATTTTAACCAATGTTATCTCTAAATTATAATGAAAAGCAATCTCATGATCCTAAATTCTCTTAAAGGTTGTTTGGGATTGATCAAAGTCCCAGATTGCTGTTACCAGTGCAAAAAGACCTTGGAATAAATTGGGAAGTTTGGTGATGGTAAAGTTTATAGGAGTTAGAGATAGGTATGTTTTCCCAAGCAAGCGACTGTTACTAGAAAAAAAAATAAAAAAGAGAAGATAAAACAAATGAGAATGCTGCTACTTGGCAAAACACAGGGAACTCTCTCTTCTGTGCCAATGCACATGGGAGAAAAAAGTGCCTGGCTAGGGTCTCCAAAAATCTTATTTTTGTTGTGCACACTGGAGATTATAACCTTGACTTCATTGCATCCCATAGCACACACAAATGAAACTGAAATCCAGCATCTATGTGTAACAGCCAACCAATTGATCACTGATCACAGAAAGTGTACAGTTCTATCTGTGTAACACAGCAGAGGAGAAAACTGCGTATCTGGAGTCACTGCAGTCAGTTAAAAGCTGAGGACACTACACTGAACTGATTAAACTTCTGCCACAAACCTTGTGTATGGAGAACCCTCAAACAGTTCATGTTTTCTATTTTTTACATATTTGCAAATAAAAGAAATAAAAGAAGTAATTGTCTTAGCTGTAAATCAAAGTAGCAATGTCTTTAAACCCCTAAAAAAAATAAAACAAAAATAAAAACTAGCAATATCTTGGATACACTGCAAATTAAATGTAATGTGACTTTATTGCTGGATTGTGTTAATTATATTTTAAAGTATGGAGGCAGAGGCCACCTGAGATTTCCATTCAGGATTTCACGTATACAGGGAAGATATTTCTCAAACTGAGCAAGTAAAGGAGAAGAAACAATTTAGTTACTGCTAATGTAGTTGCTGTTTCTGCTTTATTGTTGATTAGGAACCTAGAACTCCTTGACTATCCTATCTGGACTTGTCTACATTACAGTACAAAATGTCATTTGGTTCCAACATTATTATGAAAAATCAAACAGAGTCTGTTTAGAGAGATTCAAAGGTTTACTCCTTATAATAATTTTCCCTTGTTTATTTAACTCTTGAGAATTGTGCTTGTGCTGGTGTTAGATATGTTTCAGTAATGTTGACACGTTCTCGCTAAAATAAGAGTAATCATGGTTTTCCTGGCTTTACTTCATGCTTGTACAGCAGGAAGCCAAGATTGTACTGAAGTAAAGAAGTAAATTAGGTTATTCCGTAGAAAATCTGCAGGGATTGAGGTGGAAATTACACTTGCATCTTTGGCTGGTTTTGCTCTGCTGTGGGATGAAGGTCTGATGTTGCTGCCATAGAGACGTATCATTTTCTGTCCAATTTTCACAGCCTATATCCCAAGTTGTACATTTGAAGGACAAATGAAGTAGAAGTAGACAGATCTTGACTAAAATTAAACTGTCTTTCAACATCTGCATCACGGGGGAAATGTCAGTACCCTGAAAAGTAGAGGACTGATGGACAGCACGATGACTCACTTCTTTCTATGGGAAGGAAGATGACAAGAAACAGATTTTCAGCTGTTGATGAAGCTTTTCCATCTACTGGGCAATACACCTGCCAAGAAATGATGAGAGGCAGGATATGATATACCACTCGTACTCCCTTTCCTCCACCTGCATAAAATCCAGGCTGTTTGCCACAGGTTTCTTGGTTATGTTGCAGGCATCCATCTGTCAAGTAGGACTTTTCTCAGAATTAATGTCTTAGGCCAAATTAATCCCTGGGATAATTCCATTGTGTTTTGTCTAAGGAAATATCAATTACTGTGAACGGAAGGATGATCTCATGATGAAAGCAAATGACTGACTGGGAATCATGGCTGGGATCTCAGATACGTTCCTCTTCTACCACAGAGTTCCTGTATGATCTAGATAAAGTGACACAGATGCCAGTTGCCTTGATTTCCACCTGCGTAAACTGAGGTTAATTATAATTTACTTCCTGAGCTATCTTTTAGAGATGTGTATTTCTTTGAGCTATTTTGATAAGAAGAACTACAAAAAAAGAAAACTGGTATATTGCTATTTTTATGAAATATGAAAAAGCAAACAATAAAGAAGCTCGTGTTCTGGGAGACGACAAGTTGACATATCTGCAATTAGTAAGTTTGCACTGTCAACTTACTCTGAACAAGAAGGATTAAAAACTCTTTTTGATGTTACTTTGAGCTATCTCAAAGGACAAGGGAGATAAATATGTAAAGCAGAGTAGGATTAGTCTAGAACAGGGTACCATTAAGGAAGTCATCCCTGAAACTTCAGGAGACTGCAAACTACCTTTTGTTGTGCCATTGCTCTTCTACTTCAAGCAGTAAGGAGCATACCACCAGAAATCAGTAAATGAGTCAAAAGTATCCTGCAGCAAATTAACTGACAATTGCTACAGTATGGAAAATCTTCCAAGATCTGAGATGCATGGTTATTTCCTGCTGCATTCAGATGAAGGGAACACACATAGTCAGTTTAGTAGATATGCCTCAATGGGAGGGCTCAGGCATTTGGTGACAGAATTGGCAGAGGACAGTAAGAATAGTGTGGAGATGGCTAAAGAACTGGGTAGGAAAAAAACCCCAGGTTTCCCATTAAATAGCTAGAGGTTTTTTATCACAGGAGAGCAGAACCTAACCTGCCAATTTTCATCTTGACTATAACAAAATATATGTTAGATCTCATTCAAGAATTTAGCTGCAAGGAACTACCCCCCTTTTCCTGACAATTTTTATCAGTGAACTTGTTTTGGAGGTAGGTGACTGTATAAATTAGCTTGTTTTCATAAAAATAATCATGTAGGAGGGATCTCCCTTAGTCCTCATTACAAATGGGTTATAATTTAAAGCTCTTTACCAGAGCTGTCAGAGTTCACAATCTGCCCTTTTCTTCCTGATTTGGAATAATCATCTGATTCCAGATTGCACAAACGCTACAGGAATGTCCTAATTGCCAATGTAGAAGCAATTACTCTTGCATACAATACATAAATGAATATTGCATTAAAACGGAACAGTTTAGATGAGGAAATGTCCTGTCATAGACTGCCCAATGTTGGTGCAGAAGCTTCAGAGTTATGACATTACAGCTCAAATCCATTCTCTAGATTCTGCAAAGATACTTCCTGTCTCCTGTCTCCTTGGTTCAAGCTCCAGTTGAAAGAGAACAATTTTTGTGTTGTTTTGCACATTCCTGTCTCAGGTCTCAGTCACCGAGAGCAAGAAAAGGCTTGTTTGGGTAACAACAACAGGGCTTCAGGATATGCTGAAGCTTTAAGTGACACTTAAAGTGACAATCTAGATGCATGGGCACTTTAACCGTGTAGAGTTAGTACTTTGAAACTTCAGGTTGTCTAATGTCAGCTGAAGACAAAACCCACACTGGCTCATAGTTCTAAGGCATAAAATAATTTTGTGAAGAATGACTTATCCAAGCCTCTTCATGCATCCAGGTTTTACTCCTAAAACTTTCCATAAAGCATGCTATCATTTTTAATCACAGCCATTTGGAGTAATCATCTTCCTTGAGGTAGGCTCACCTGTGAGTTATGCTCACAAACGCTCTTGCATGTTATGTGCATTCAGGAAACTTTCTTATAGCTATCTTTTTTCTTCCTAGAGAGAGTCTGCATAATTAGCTTAGGTCAAGCTAAAATTGCATTCTTTTTTTTCTTTTGCTTTTTTTTTCCCTCTCTCTCTCCAGTTCTGCAGCAATACTCTAGCTCCACTGACTGATCTAAAGTAGGAACTGGTGCCTCCTGGAAATGTACTTCCTTAGGAAATGTGCTCAGTTAAAACCTCTTCCAAGTACTGATGCAAGTCTTGCATGCACTTGTTTTTTCTGCATGTGCTTAGTTCTTACTGGTTTATTTCAGTAATGCTAATTTCCATGAGATTTTACTGTTTTACAGTTGCAGCTTTGGCTGTCATTGCTGATAATATTATCATAGCACTAGCAAAAAGAAAAAAAAAAAAGTAGGGCAAGTTCTTAGAGAGAGCAGAAATGCTGGTCTCTTTTGGGGAATTAATATGATCTTGTCAGCGTAGCGCGAAAACAACAGCTTAGATCCTAGTCCACAACATCAAACAACTTTACCTCTGTGGATCAGTGAGGTATTCTGAAAAAGGCTCTTAGCTAAAACATTATGCTCTACCCCATTTTCTCCTACTTTTGATAAAATAACAGCACTCGTTCATCCAAGTATTCAACTAACTTGATCTCCTTCCGTAGATAACACACCAGCTTATCCTTGACTGCAAACAACAGCAACTGTGGGGGTGTTTTGAAATGTGCCAAAGTTTACATTTCTGAGGCTCATTAAGTCACATCTTTGGATGTAATTTACTTTGCTCACAATTATGCACAATATGTTATGACATTTATTTGATGGTCTCTGAGCGTAAGAATTGGCAGACAATTAGTAAATCCCACTTGATTATTCCCATAGTAACATCTAATATCCAGTTACCTCACTCTAATAAAAAAATCCCAGCAGCTTTCGGAAGGTTAGCCTCTCTCGTCTCAGATGCTTTGAGGAAGTTGGCACAAATATTTTCTACAAGCTCTGGCAAATGAACCCAGTGTATAGAAATTGAAGTGTCTAATCTAATCTGCTGAGGGATCTGCACCACATGCATTACTCTGACACTTAAGGTCTCATAGTCAGTGACCGGTTAACCAAATCTGTCACTGTGACAGACATGTATTTCTACATGCTGGGCCACAACTTAATCTTCCAGGCATGGTTTAGGTGAAGTACCTCGTAGCACAGCATCTCAGAGTCTATAACGACTTTAATGAAGAAACTTCCAGACTGGTAATAAAACATCGCTTTTGATTGCCATATTTGCAATCAAGTATGTGAATTTCTCTACTAAGCTATACCAAACAGATTAGCTGTTAGACTGCATAACCCTAGCTCTCTTTACAATTACTGTTATTATTATGCGTTGTTACAGCCCTCCACCTCTTCCCTTTTCCCTGATACTGAGTCTGTGACGATGACTTTCTGGAAGTGAAGGTTATTTTGGAAACGGCTGCTTAGTGACACATCTGAACTTCTAAATTACCTCTTTTGATACCTTGTGATTACTGTACATCACACTGTAAATCTGCTATGAGTCAGAATGTTACCTGACATCTCCAGATGATATAGTAAAATACAATGTTCATAACTCCAGTGCGTTTTAACTAACCAAGGAGCAGAATTAATTCCTCGAGCACGCTAACTTCTATTCTCTCGCTTCGCTTTCTTCCGCAGTGCTGTTTGCTTAACAAGGTTGATAATTTTTTATGTTGAACTTGCTTCCAGCTTCCTGCCCAACCTCATTCCACCTGCTGCCCCCAGCTTAGCCCCAGAGCTGACCAGTGGGGGTGTTACATGCACACGCTGCCACCTATTCATTTCAACAGAGCAGGTTTTCTCCATCAGAGAAAGCTCTTTCCTGTGGAAGGACACTTATCCCTTGTTTATATGGAGAAATGTTTCAGCAAGATGCAGATTTTGTAGACTATTGTGAGTGCAGCTAAATGCACTTGGACTTAGGCTGGGTAGAGCCTTAATGCTACTACTTCCAGCCACCCTGGGGAACTGGGGATGTCCAGTGGAGCAGGGATTCTCCACATTTCATCCCACCCCTTCTTGACATTTGGCTTTATTGGCCACGTTCAGGCTTTGTTAAACTTTTCCCCTGGAGGATTTGTTTGGTTCCTAAAGCTTTCCTGCCAGCCCCCACCTATCCCAGCCAGCAGTCCTGCCTCTTTGAAGAAAAAATCCATACACTTTTGATGGAGGACAAGAGACTTCTGCCACCGTGACTCAGCAGCAATTATACTGCTTTTTATGCAGTGTTTATTAGGATGTTCCAGAGAAGGAACTGTGCAAACCCAGTGCATAAGCAGCAAGAAGGGCTAAGTTGTGATGACTGAGATCTTGGCAGCAGGTCCAGAAAGACGTTGAGAATCGGCGTTCAAAAGTAAGGATTGCAGTTCTCCTGACAAAGCGTACCAACTCTTTAAAATCTAGGTTACTGTGTTCTGTGCTTCAGGCTGAAAACTTTAATGCCAGATCAATGTGATCCGTTAATGGGTTCAATAAGGCCCCTCAAAGCTTTAATATTCTGAACAAAATGCACCCTCCCCCCATGCCTGCAATTACTGCCACTGATGGTGATAACACACCCCCTGAATCTAAGTGAAAGCAGCTGAGATGTTTATGACACTTGGGGCAGCCTTCACAGGAGCACTTTTAAGCATTGCTTGAAAGAGGTCTTAATGCACTTAATATATTTCGAGGTTGCAAAGAACAGCATTAAATAATCACGTAGGGGAGAACGAGAACTTGTTAAAAGCTCCCCAATTTATTAGACACAGCTTGATGTACAGACTCCCATTCTTCTGGGACAGCATGATGTGCCACTGGATGGAAATCATGAGGAAACGGTTATAGAAAGGGCTGGCTAGCAGAAAAAAAGAGGCCACATTTTAAAAACTCTCTTAAAAAAAGGAAACAATCAGCTTGATGGACCGAAACCCTTCCCATAACTTTACGCCTCTCTATCCCATGAATTATTGAAGATGGATTCAGTGCATTATTTCCCACAGCTGGGTTTCCTGCCTGGGCCATTTACTCGCCCCACTCATCCCACGTGGCTCAGGCTGCGCCCACCTCACCCCTTTGCAGGCAGCACCTCCTTACGGGGCTGCCCTGAGGGAGCCCCAGACTGTGGTGCTCCTTGCCTTGGGGTGTGTGTGTTTCCAGTTCTGTCCAGTCTGTCCGTCCACCCCCACCCCAGCCAAGTTTCAGTAGTTTAACTGGAAGCTGTGCCAAGAGCTCCCCGTGGCTGTTGGCACTGACAGGGAGGGAAATACCAGGCTCAGGGCAAGTGGGAGCATGGAGCCCCCCTGCTCTGGCATCCCATCCCCAATGGTACTGGCCCCCCTCTTCCCCGCTAACGACTTTCCACCCGACCTACGCTGGGGAGGGCTGGGGTGAAAGGAAGGAAAGGAGGGAGAAGGGGAAGGGGAAAAGAAAGATGGGTAAGGGAATAAAAGGGGAAGAGGGAAAAGGGGAAGAGAAAGAAAGAAAAAAAAGAAAAACTAAAAAAAATGAACAAACAATTGAAAAGAAGAAACCGAAAAGAAAGAAGACCGAAAAGAAAAAAAAAATAATCGAGAAAACGACAGAAAGAAAAGAGGGAAAAAGAAAGAAAGGAAAAAGGAAAACGAAGAAAGGGAAAAGAGGAATCACAAAACCCCGAAGAAGAGGCTTGTGCCGACCCGGCGGCAGCAACGGGCCCACCCCTTCCCAGCGCACGAAGCGGCTGCCGGCACCGCCTGTGCCGGGGCGGCCGCGGCCGCGGG
>VZTM01010109.1:337-51164 GCA_013400555.1 Jacana jacana | reverse complement strand
GGCGCGGGAAGTTGCCCTGGGCTGCCGGGCTCCTGCGGGCGGCCGCGGGCACCGGAGCGCCCCGCCGGGCCGGGGTCTCTACCTGCTCCTCTCCTGGGCGTACTTACCTTCAGGAGCTGCTGAAATGGGCTGTCAGCAGTCGGGGAAAATGGCAATTTGTGCCTTTTCCGGTGGCTTAATCTGATCGCAATTAAAACGGATGCATAATTAAAATGTATCGGGGAAGGCAGCACGCCTGGCTAAACTTATTAACCGTCCTGGGGTGTTTTCATGCTCCGTTGGAATTAAGCCATCCAAAAAAGTGAGCAGGGATTTACTTTGACAGCTTCTCATCAGCCTCTCCTCTCCGTGGCGAGCGACCGTCTCCCCTGGGTGCGGGCGGGCGGCTGCCTGCGGCTCCGCGCGCTGCCCGGGCGATGCTCGCCTGCATCGCCTAGTTGGTAGCCACCTCTTCCCTCCCCCTTCCCGCCGCTTGGGGGGTGCGCACGGCTGCCTCCGTCTGTGCCAGCGGCGGGTCCTCTCTTCGTGACTCCCGTTCGCGGAACCGGCGAACTCTGGCGGGCGGCTGGGGGGGCAGGGGCAGCGCCCCCGGAGGGTCCGGTGGGAGAGGACAAGGACAGGTGGGGCGGGGTGGGACGAGGGGATGCGCCTGAAGCGGGGACAAAACTGTCGCTGGATGAGCGGAACTTCCTGGCGTGCTGGTGGGATGCGAAGGGGTTCGGCTGTGTCTCCGACCCGCCTTGGGAAATAACCTGCTTGTCCTGGAGTCAATTAGTTGCTAAACTTGGGGTTTTCCTCCTGTCCGCCGTACCACGGTGCACCTGCCGTGTTTAAGGGTCTGTCGCCCCTTCCACAATACGCCCCCTCCCGCACCCCCTGGCGTTTTCAAGGGGTTGCTGCTATTAAACCTATTACACTCGAAGTAAATGCCAAGTGTTAGTCCTGGTCCGGGTCCTTGGCTGGGAACAGTGTCAACTGCAGAATGTGGCGATTCAGGCTACAGTCCTTCAGGTCATTTACATGCACTTGAAGCCTCCTGAAGCAATTAAGTGTTTTTCGGTTTCTGTGAGCCTTCCAATTATCTCCCATGATTTTTCTCAAATGTGTCTTAACGTTTCCAAACTTCACTCACAAGCGGTTAAAGGAAGAAGCCTGCTGCTATCCTGAAATGCAGTGTCTGAGTTGGATCAATAGAAAGCAGTGAATATTTTGACACACTGACACTGTTTTAAACCCACTTGTTATAGTTAAGAACTGCAGGAGTTGTGGAGTATTTATGTAACCCTAAGTAGCATATGTTGCAAAGTTTAGGCAAAACTGGGTTGTTTAAGGACATGCTTATAAGGCAGTCCTGCAGGCCAGTTCAAATTGGCTAGGCATGGAAAGCAATTTGAAGAGCTACCTGGCGTTACTGATGTGGAGGTCAAGGTTACTCTTGATGTCGCCTGCATGTGCTGTAATGCAGCTAGAAAGCAGCGATATTTGAGTGTCATCTCAGGGTGGAAAAGATAATCACATGCTGTCTTTGCCAGCACTAATCCTAGGCTGCTTTAAAGGTGTTCTTAAAATACTGTTTTGTTTATGTGTTTACTTCCTAAACTAAATAAAGTACTTCTCATTGTTGCTAAGATTTAGGCATTCACTAAGAGTGCTCTGTAAGCCAGTTAAGCATTTCTGTATGCAGGGTCATCTAATTAGGATGTTTTTCAGCTGCAGCACTGGAAGGAACAAGGCAGAAATGGCTGTTGTATGCCAGTAATTTTTGAACTATCTATTGAAAGAGGGAGGCTCTCAGACCCAAAGTATTCTTTCAACTGTAATCACAGAATCTCACTGCCCTGCAGGAGCCGGCTTGAAACGTAACACTAGAAAAAGAAGGTCGATGCTGGAGCTGCAGGACACAGCCCTCCATGTGGGAGATGGATCACGCTACTAACTTTAAGTGAATCAAGATTGTGCATTTAAGCTGGGAACCTGCAATGTTTTGTTTCAGGAGGGCAGCATATTGCCATAGCTTTTTCCACTTCCTTTGCCATTATGTTGAAATTACATCAGACTGTTCTTTTTTTAATATAGTGATCAAGCTTACTATATAAAGGGTGTCTGTAATTGCTTTCTGTATTTTTTTATGTAGGTTGGGTAAGATTAAGTGGCATCGTAAAAACTTCTTATAGCAAAATCAATTTCCCAATGGTAAAACTTAATATTTTAGCAGCAGCACGGCACCAAACCAAAGACTGTGTGGACAGTGATATAACAAACTTGCTTGTAGTCTGGGCTTTATGACTCTGTATCAAAGGATTCAATATTTTTATTTCCCACCCTTCACCCAATTAAACTGAAATTGAATGAATTGTAAGCCTGAGGAAGTTGAGTAAGCAAATGTGTGTACGATCTTACTTTTCATCATTAGCCTGCCTAACTTGTTTCTTTCGGGCTAGACAGATCTGTGGCATGCACGTAATCAGTGCAAACGTGATCTTTTTGATCAATTGACTTATTGATTACTTTGAATGAAAGTGACAGCCTCTAAACCCGGGAGCTAGTGTAAAGAAGAAACACAGCTTGCTTTTTTTCCTGTGGACCTAGAAAACACAAGCTTTTGCCACCCTGTTTCCTGCTAATGTAATTCTCACAGACAGCTGTGATATTTTCTAGTTGCATGTGTAGATTTGAACTGGGGAGAAGTCCCCTCTAACAAACCTCCGTGTTAATCTAGGAACAAATAAATATTTTTACCGCTTTTCTTATTTGTTTTATTTGAAGCTGGATTGGGCATGCAGTAATGTGAAAGAAGAAATGAATGTGGAAAGAGGGGGGAACTCTAACCATTCTATGAACCTATGAAATATTTAGATGCTCTTGATCTAATACCACAGTGAGCTCGCATTGCTTGTTAATAAAGGTTTATTTATTGCTGTGCAAAATCATCTTGGAACTGATAACAAGGGGTATGGAGAAATGCAATTTCCATTCCTGCAGCTGTATTGAAGATCTTGTTGTTGCACTGTGTTAAATCCAGCTTTTTGACAGATTAAGGGGGGGGCTAATCTCTGCACATGCAGTTCTTGTTTCATGCTAATATCTTCCAGTATTACAGGGGGGAAGCTCATTGCTGCAATTAGGCTTACACACCCGCATAATTATTTTCCCCTGCCATTTAAGCCCCCCCAAAAGTAGGCAATTTGACCTGTGGATGCCTTGCATTGAAGTTATAGTCCTTCATGTGACCCTTGCTATATAAGACAGGTCACTGACAGTTTATAGCTGGGGTGTGGAAGATTTAGTGCTCTGTATCTGAGGTCACGCGTTGCTACGGCAAATGCGTCACAAGCAACTCATCCATTGAGATGTTCCTTTCTTCTTCCAAGTGTCAGAAGAAAAGTGTATTTTAAAGAGAGTATTAGTAGGAATCTCTAACCTTGAGTGATGTATTTTCCCTGTGGCACACCGACAAAATCAGTGCTCTGGAAAACATGTACAGATATGTCTGTCTCCACATAGTACTCTTTCATGAAATTTGGTAGCACTGACCAACTTTCTCTACTTTGTGCTGCATTTTATTTGGCAGGCCCGAATGGGGCAGCCTTGCCAATGGTAGAATGTATCCAGCAGCCTTGTTTCAAAGTCACAGGGCAGTACTGCAAACTGTCTTGAAGAAATCCTAATAAATGCCTTTACCCTGTAGTGTCAGACTTGCATCATTTAGAAATAGGCTGAGCCCATGCATGTTTGACAGTACCTCTGTTGGGTCTGCCACATGAGATTTAATCTAGCAAGTGACCCAAATACGTGCACTAGAAGAACAAGTATAAGTACACTGGGGAAAATTGCTTGCCATCTGTCTCCTTGTTGTGTGTGTATATTTGATTATTAATTTACATCTCTGATTTTTATGGCCCCTTTTTTCCATGAAAACTCTCTAGTTTTCAGCTCCAAGTACGCTGCTCTGGTAGCTTTCAGTGGATCCAGTGTGCAGGTGGCTGCAATCTTCTGAATGCCAGCAGTGGGGCTGGTGGTGGGGAGAAAGGGACTTGTATATGTTTGCTGTAGGGTTTTCCCTTACTCCCTCCTGCCGCTACCTTCAAATTACCATAAAGGCAATTTGTATAGGAAAGGGGGCCTTTAACATGTCAATGAAGAACAACAATCCAGGGTAGATGCACAAGTAACTGAGGCTCTGTAGTTTCCGGGTGTTGTAGTTGAGTACCAACCAAGTAAACCAGTAACTGATTATCTAATGAGACAGTCCTGGTGTGATAATATCCTATTAATATTACGCTTGTTCTATTTTTAAATGTTGAACATCATCTAAAAATATAATTGGCTTTTGATTTTAAAAAATAATTTCTGCATAAAAATTCCTGTTGAATGAAGCACTTTGATCACAACGTGAAATCTTAGTTTCATCAAAATAGTGTTGGGGTTTTTTGCAGTGGAGATGCTGTAGCGTAGAGCTTTTTGGAAGCAAAGAAGAAATTATGTCCCCGCAGGCTTTATTTTAAGATTCTTGTTGCATATCTAACACTAACATAAACTGAGTAACTTCTGGTAGCTGGTTCAGAGAATAAATTCATGTCTGTTAGCAGATGGAGAGTCTCCCTCAGCCGCTCACGGGATGCGCCTCATCTGCAGGAAGTTCTTCCAGCACACAATAGAGTTACAAATTCAAATGATCCACTTTCTCCAGCATC
Organism: Jacana jacana; assembly: GCA_013400555.1. Lineage (NCBI taxonomy): Eukaryota > Metazoa > Chordata > Aves > Charadriiformes > Jacanidae > Jacana > Jacana jacana. The sequence goes on along the minus strand of VZTM01010109.1, from coordinate 46,470 downwards.
TCCCATATGTATTCCAGCTGCACTTTTGAATCCTTTAAGTTTGCCAGAGTGAAAGTCGCTCAAAAGGCTCAGAAGTCTCTCATCTCAATTTGTTAACCATCTGATAGCTGCAAGGGTGCTGAATTAGAGCTCCTTTGCCTCCCTCATCTGGAAGTTTGCCCTTCCCTCCTTTCTGGCTGCTATAATTAATTTTCTTCTTGTTTTTCTGTGAAGTTGACTGAAGCAGACTTTGCTGTTTGTTTATGGAATTTCTTTCTTTAGCTGAAATATTTGATGCTGAAGCTGTAGATGTAAGCCTGCTGGCAACCTGTGGTGAAAGTTGCTCCAAATATACAGTTGGAGAAACAGACTAAATCTGAAGACAGAGATGCTTTTTCTTACTGTTACTTGTATAAAACTGAATCTGTTCTTCAGGCCAGTGTTTTAGGTTAGATTTTTTTCATTTTTATTTCTAAATATGTTATAAGCTTGACAGTTTTAGGTTTAACTGTCTCTTTTTGAAAATAAAAACTTTATAAACTGTTCGCTTCCCTCAATTTTTTTTTTTTTTCCATCTGTAATTATTGTCCAAAGTGGTTGTTTGAGAGATGGAAGCATTTTATGTGGAGACTGGAACCTTATGCTGAAAGTTCTTTGTTCTACAACACTTCAGCCCTCAGGTTTTTAAATTAGTTTTGGAATTTCTCTTGATTGCGGAAGCCTATTGTTGGCCTTTGAGGCTTGGCAGCCTTTGAACTCCCTGTGCTTTCCTGCTAGGGGTGACTGATCTTATAAACGCTCCTTATCTCCCTTTAAAGTGGGAGGTTGTTCTGTGGGCAGGTTATTTAAGCCAGGATGTCAGTAGGACTTAATTTCACTTATTCTAGATCGTGTTCTTAGGTCATATTCCTGCAGTGTCAGGGATAGTCCTCTGGACTTGAGATATTTCTGTTATTGCTTGTGCAGGCGGTCCCTCCCCAGTAAGAAGGAAAGGGTGTAAATCCTGTAATTTCTTTCACCCTCCACAGAACTCCGTACTAAAACAATTTTCCCCGAAGGCCAGCCCATAGCTGAATTGAAACTTGAAGAGCCAGAGGAAATTGGCTTTTGGAATTGCACCCTAAATATTACTTAACGTGTCCATTCCACTGCTCAGTTTGCTACTTCAGGACAGTTGAAATATCTTCTGGGCCTGTGAATGGTTCATAAGGGGAATCTCCAAAGGCAACAGTGTGCGCTTTGGCTGTGTCTTCGGAGGATGCTTCAGCCTGGTGTGGGGTTGCTGTTGTTCGTATATGACAGCTTAATGTGAAACAAAGAAATGTGCCGGATCACTGGGGCGGCAGCTAAGGATCAAGTAATCTGTCAATCTCGATTTCACTTCAAGGAAAAAGAAAACCAGTAAATCAGACCTTTTGAAGCTGATGAAACTTGGCCACCCAGGCTCCGTTACCAGGGCATGGCTGGTTGATGTGCTCCTGTGCTCTCCCACCCCAGCGGTTCCTGGCTGGGATTTGTTAAGCTTCAAGAGGGGTAAAAAATGTAAAAATGGCTCCCTTGAATACTAATTCTTGCATTCCCTAGGACATTGTGAATTACTCTGTTAGCCTTCATTGTCTTACTGGCTTCATGAGGGGATTTTTCAAGAATAGTGTGAGGTTTCAATTGGAGGTAAATAATTTTCATTTACTGCCTTCATATCCCTTCTTTCATGTATCTCTTCATCTTTTTAATTGCTATTTGTTTTATTGGAAATAATGTACTGTCAGCATATGGTGTTTTACCTTTATATCTTAATTCTTTTTTTTTTTTTTTCAGTAGTTTATTCAAATGGCCCATATTCGTGCTTCAAAAACTTAAAATCGGGGTAAGCTGTAAAAGCACATGGTGGTGTATATGCCATCACTACAATAAATAGAATAGCAGATTTTTATTGTGTGCCTAAAACTTGAGACCAAGTCTTTTTTTGGTGTCAGTCTTCCTACAGAGAGCTGGACAGGCTTCCCGTTAGTCTACCACAAAGGCTCTTTAATTTATTTGCAGGGGTCACTGTTGACTGCCTCAGAGCACTTCTTTCTCTCCAGGAGTTAAGCACATTGGCCTCAGCAGTGCTCCTGCTCCCAGCTGGCCCAAGAAGCCAGAAACTGACAGGTAATTGAATGAGGGTTTTCCACGTGATGGTACACGGACCATTACTGCTAGACAACTGGACTGGTCTGTGGCATCCCCTATTATTCACCGACTTGTCAGCAGACCAAAAAAAACCTGCCCTGACCTCTGACCTGGTGTTCAAAGGAGAACAGATTTTTGTGAATTTCACATCCTGTTTCCAGGATGTTCTTTTCTGAACTTAGCATTACTCTGGGCTGTTTTACTAATGAGAGGGCTGTATGATTTAAGGTCCTAGGTGTTTTAGTCAGCTAGCCTAGTATTAGTTCAGAGGAACAGCACAGTAATTGGTAGCAGAACTATTGCTGTAAAGTCTCTGCCAGTGCCTGGATGCTATTTTCATGCAGCTTGGTAGTTTATGTACTTAAATCCTAAAAAAGGACTTGAACTCTTCAAACAGGGTCACAATTCAGTGACCAAAATCGTCACGGAAACAAACTCACTCAGCAGCAACCTAAACTGTTCCTAGATCTCTGTCCTGTCTTCCCTTCCCACCCGCGGCTTTTTATCTGTAATGATTAATAACTGGTGCTGGGCCCAGGAACCAGACTCCAACCTGCTTTTCTCCCAGCCACTTCCCATCATCAGTGTAGAACAACCTGCACCCTTCTGGTGGGAAACCAGACTTTGAACTCTCTTGTATCCCTAAATAAAAGGTAGATACACCACAAGGGGTTTGTCTGCAGTCCCGACTTAGAGGTAGTATTTAATTTTTGTATGTAGTGTTTCCACTTGCTCTTAGTAAGTACGACTTTAGTTTCTAATTGCTTTTCAGAGAATTTTCTCTCCCTCTGATGCAGGGGAATGTAACTAGGAGTTGGATGGCTCTCTGTGAATCAGGTACTTTCCCTTAGGAGGCAGTGGCTGGCTGATAAGTGCGTAGCCTGTCTACATTGTAGTGCATCAGGAGTGCCTTTAAAGCATCTAGCCTTCAGCTTCTATGTGGGGAATGTTTCTCAGTTGGTGCTGTTTAAAATAGCTCTTAGGTTTTGATCAGTAACTACTGAAGCTGGTAATGGTTATTTACTTTGGTATTAAAAAACCCAGCATGTACCAGCTCCAATGTATGAGTAAAGCAGTAAGAAATAATCTTCCACTGAAAATAGACTCCTTAATTGATGTTTGCAGTGGTTTTAAGGTGACAGAATTACGTGGTGGGGGGAAAAAAAACCCCAAGCTGCTGGATGTTGTCCATTGTAAAGATCTTCAAGAAGTAACAATGTTACCAGGAAAATAAAGCTGTCTGTACATGGGAAGGATCAGCTAAGCTCCTTATTGTGGAGTGTCATAGTTAAAGCCAAGCCCCCAAATCCACCCAACCAACACCAAACTGTTTGGTTTTATCAAAGAGCCCCGTGATAGGTATTCATCCAGATTCCAATAGGAGATGAAACACTTAATGAGGAGCCAAGCACCTGTGTAAAAAAAAGATTGTGTGTGTTGAAGTTGCTCCTAGAAGATAGGCAGAGGTTGTCTGTACCTGTTGTCATTTCNGGTTCCTGTGCCTGCCTTAGAGCCTGGAGTGTTTCTCAAAGGTGTGTTTTAGCACACTCAGAGTTCAAGATGTGTAAGTGCTCTGAGGACGTGAGTTCTCCCATTGAAATTCTTCATATATTCACATGTATACTGTTGTGAGGCTTGTAGTAGTCACTTTAAAATGAAAGATGAAGTTTGCTGGAGTATAATGTAATAGGTCAACATCTTGGAAGCAGTATGGGGAGAACTAGAACTCTTAATCCAGAATAATTTATTTTCTGCAAACAGCTAATTTGTTCCAGGTCTCTAACATGAAACCTTGAAGTGGGAGTTCATTCTGCTTCTGGGACTTTGACTTTGGTGTCTTGAGTCTTCTGTGTGTGGTTTGGTTCCACCACTTTCAGAATGTGTTTTCTATGGTGGGTCCTTGAGAGGGCACAGGAGGATCATGCTAACCAATATGCAAAGCAGCACATCAAATGATAGAGGTAAAAGTCTGCTTTTTGAAGCAAATGGCGCCTATGCCTTTATAGGCTGTTTAGTACTGTATCATTTCTCCTCTGCAGGCTGCTTCTGTTGGTACTTTCAGACGCTTGTGCGATACTGCAGCGCTACGGTAACATAGGAACGTTCTTAGTTCAATTTTACAGCCTGACAACAGGCATGGGTCGGGATCAGTTATATTTGGCTGGCTCCTTTGTTTAAGTGGGCTCATACTGGGCTAGTTTGAGAGGGGGATTAGGTCCAGTTGGAAATTCAGATGAGATGCTCACAGTTACCCCTGGCCATTAGAATAACTTCCGTAACCCCAAATAACACCGGGGACTCTTACTGAAGTGGAAAGCGCCCGTGCTGCCTTGAGTGTGACTCTGTGGGTGTAAGAATCCACTTCTGGCTGTTGTTCTGCAGGCTGTGAACCTTCTGCTATATACTGTTTTTCATGCTTCCTATGCTTTTTATAAAAATATTTTTTTTTCTTTTCAATAAAATGTATTTGAAGGAACATTGTGTCTTGTCATATCCTCTCATTTCCAACCGTTATGTGAAGTTGAAGGTGCTGTCATGTCTTTGTTTGTACTTGATACAGTATTTATTTGATTGGACTGCTTAGTGGGGCAACAATGTTGATTGTTTTAAATTATTTTAATAACAAGAAAAAGAAGAAATTTGGCTTGGAAGTGAAGCATGGGCTCAAAAGTGAGGCAATATCTTAAGAAGCCTGATTTTATTCTAGGTACCACTAAAATAAGAAAAATATTTATGTCTTGGATAAAGCTCTTTGGCCTGGCTGCCCTTATTGGTGCCAGAATTTCATCAGTGAATCATCTTGGGCAACTGTCTGAGATAATTTGTAAAGCTTTGATTGGAAGTTTGGGTTGTGGGTCTCTAGCAAGGTCGCTCTTTCTGCCATCCTTTTTTGACCTTCCAAACTACCTCCCAGCTACCACGCCAAAAACACTGTATGGTTCCTGGGAAGACACTTCTAGGAATGGTATGCATCTAGCTGTATTTCCTTTCTGTGAAACCTTGAGTTATACCAAGAATTTCCTTGTAATAAATTCCATTAAGCTTCAGTGTATGTGCTTCATTTTCTTCAAACAATTTCAATTGCATTTGAGGTAACTTTTAAAGATAATTTATATGTATATTTTTTTTCCAGGAGGAAAAGGAGGATTGGTTTTGTGAAATTAATGTTAGTTGCAGAATAAAAGTTTCTTTTTTTAATTAATTATTTGTAATTAAACTTCTGATCTACATTTTTATAATTAAAGCAGAAGAAAACTCAGGCGTTTTAAAAGCACTTTGATCTGAATTAAGGTTCCAGTGCCAAAAAAATAATTTAAATGCTGCATGGCTACATAAATAAAACTTGCTGAAAGAAAAAGTACTAAGAGAACGATAAAAAAATTAATCAAATAAAATGGCATTTTTGTGTATAGCAACCTTCATTTTGCAGCACAAACAGTTCTTTATCTTCTTTGTAATACCAGTATACTTGAATAAATTTTCTGTTTGTGTGAAAAGACATAGCTGTATGTTCTATTCCATTTCACAGTACATTACTCATCTCTTGTATGTAAATCACTTGGCTTGTTAAAAATGGTAGTATTTCTCTTTAATAAACATCATGTTTCTGGAGAGTTCTCAAGATGCACTTTTTTTTAGAAGACAAAAGACTTAAATATGGGGAAAGGCCATGAAGAAAGTGGTTCCTCACATTGTTGGCCTCATGCTAAAAACCCAAAATATAAGTTGGATTGCCCCAGAGTACCGACCCTGCTGCCGTTTGCTGCCAGACACGTTCATGCTTTTCCTGGGCTTTGAGCTGACTGCTGAGAGCAGCTCTGCACCAGCCCTGTGTAGCTTCAGCTGGTGTTATGAAGCCTGGTGCAGAGTATTGCTGGCAGGTAGAACCTGAGGTGAAAGTCTTTGGCACCCACAGCTCGGTGCTGTGTGTCTGGGTATGCCCTGAGCTACTATGCAAGTTGTGGAGTCATAGAATGGTTTGGGTTAGAAGCAACCTTAAAGATCACTTAGTTCCAACCCACCTGCCATGGGCAGGGACACCTGCCACTAGACCAAGTTGCTAAAAGCCCCATCCAGCCTGGCCTTGAATGCTTCCAGGGATGGGACATCCACAACTTCTCTGGGAAACCTGTTCCAGTGCCTCATAGCCCTCACAGTAAAGAATTGTTTCATGATATCTTATCTAAACCTCCACTCATTTGATTTAAAACCATTACTTCTTGTCCTATCACTCCACTCCCTGATAAAAGAGTCCTTTCCAATCTCTCCAGTAGGCCTTCTGGTACTGGAAGGTTGCTGTATGGTTTCCATGGAGCCTTCTCTTCTCCAGTCTGAAGAACTCCAACTCTCTCAGTATGTCTTCATAGGAGAGGTGCTCCAGCTCTATGGTCATCTTTGTGGCATTACATCTTGTACTGCTTCTGCTGTTTCTCTCCCTGTTCCTGCTCATAATGTAATTGTGAGCTCTGGCTGGCTGAACCCACATCTTTAGTAGATCTGTTGCACTGGTTGGTTCAGCGTGGCTCGATCCCCAGTAGTGTAATCTGACTATTTTAAAGTGATTGCTTGAGTTTAAAGAAGGGAAATTTAATGGGGGTTGCTTTATATACTTTCCGCTTTCCATAGAGTTGCTAGGTGTCTATATGCTGTTTAGCCGGAGCAGGTTGGCCATGGCTTCCTATGGGCTCTGGTGTAGCATTGTGCTCAATTTTAATAAAGCAAAGTCTCACTAATTCTGTTTCAATTATTTTTAAATTAGTAGGTTTGTATGCATTTGAAGCAGAACCCTGAATTACCCTGATTCATGATGGAGGTAGGTATTCAGAGCCTTATGCCTGGCTGGTACAGGGTTAAAAGCAAAAGGAAGGATTGAATGTCCAAGGAGCAGGAAACTAGTTGGTCCTCTGGAATTTAAAGCCTGCTTCTAGCACTTGACAAAGAAAATAGTATAAGAATATTAATAAAAAAAAAGTTGATGTTTATAAGCAAACAGAACTGATCTGCTGGAGGTACAGTAAACCTGTGAGAGGTTTTGCAGGAAACTGTTCTCCTCTAGGGGACAGTCACCTCTTTATTTCTTGATTTCTTTTTTTTTTTCTTTTTTTTTTTTTTCTCCTAAAATAATAAAAAAAAATATTTCCTAAACTTTCCAATTTCAACCAATTCTTTCTTAAAACAATTGTTTAGGGGCTGGGAAGAGGGTCTGGTGAGGTGAGGTAAGAAAGGGATCCCACAAAGAAGAAAGGCCTTAAGGAATATTGGCTTTCACCTGGTTGTGTGCTGCATATTTAATCTGCTATCTTGTATTGCTAGTAAGTATTAATATTTTTTACTTCATTGTTCTGAAAAATGCTAAAAGTACTGACTCTATAGGAATACCTGTAGTGTTTTGTCCATCTGACACCAAGGTGCATGCTCATCCTACTGTAATTCAGAGCTGTTGATGTGTATGGAAATTGGTTAGTTTCGCATGATAAGAGGTTTGCTGCTCTTTATGCAGCTCTAGATCTTTTATGTTCCTTGGGGATAGAATTGGAGAAGGAGTCTTGTCTAAGCAGGAAAATTGGATAGTACAGGTCTGCAGGTACCATGGTGATGAGTATGATATACATATCTTTAAAGGCTCTGATGCAGTAGCTTGAAGCAAAGTACTACCCTGTTATGCACAGTTTTCCAGAAAACCCATGCTGTGTGTGATATTTAAATCTACCAACTTGGCTCTGTGCTTGGCTTGTTCTGAACATCTTGCAGACTGAAATTTGTAGATTTTGTTGAGGCTCCCTGTACTGTAGCTTATTATAGGCAAAGATTTTCTGTTTTTATTCTCACTATGGTAATTTTTAATGATGTGAAAAAGTGCATGAGCTGATTTTACAGCAAAAAGGTTTAAAACTCAGTTTCTTACTACTGAACCTAATGTTATGGTAGTGTTTTCTGAAGAAGTAAGATGGCTCCAAAGCAAGAAAATAAAGAACTAAGACATAGGTAAATGTAAGTACGGAAAAGATTACAAGATTCCAGAATGAAGAGTATTTTATTAATGCTGTGCCTCATTCTTTCTGTAGATATATAAGGAAAAATATAAATGATGCGCATGAGAATTTTCAGTAATGGGTGGGATTAAAATAATTTTATTGAAATTTTAATTCCTTTTGGTCTAGTGCAATTTAAACAATTATCTTTATAAATTGCACTGGATCTTAGTGTGGGCAAGGGTGCATGGACATCTGTTCATTGTGTAGCACAGTGAGAGTGATGGCTGAATGTTTTTGCCCAAACAAAGACACTGAAGGCACTTTATTTTGCATACCTCTTTCAAGATAAGAAATTGTGGCGAAACATCTGTGTAGAGTAAAAATGCACAATGTTATACTTTACGTGCTGCTTTACGTGGCTGAAAAGTTGCTAGCGAATGGAGGGTGTTTGTTTTCCGTCCTCTTTTTTTGTAGCCTGAAATCCTGTATAAAATGTAGCAGGAGGTAAAGTGCAGCTCTGAGGTAGCAGAGCACAGTCCTGTTAAGGAAGAGCAGATACTGTGGCAATTCTTAGCGTGAATCTGATACTGTACCAGTTAGTCGTGCACTAAGAGTAAGTCAGCACACTTGTAGAATAAGCTGCTCAAGGAAGACTGCTTATTTTGCTCTATTTTTTATTGTAAAATGCAAAAGAACCCTGTTCATAACAAGATGGTTGCATTTAATATGCATATTTAATTGCACGTATAACAGCAGATGTAATTTTTCATCTTATCTGTGCTTGCACTGCTATCTTGTGTCTGCACCAGCAATGCAGGTCATGGAGGGAGTGAAGGGATGGACCCTGCAATCAGTCAATCTTCCCACAGAGTGATTAAATTAGTATTAAATTATGCCCTCGGGAATTTCTGAGCTCATAAATACAGTGAGCGGTATGGTAATCAGAAAAAGCAAGTTGTTTTTTGTGTTCAGAGAGTCTTTATTTCTTTAGTCATTGTTCTGAATTTCAGCAGGAACGCTTGTACAGCAGGAGCTTCTACATTTTTACTTTCTGCAGCAAAGCGTCTCTGTTGACTTTGCAATTTTTGGTTGTTTTTTTTTTTTTTTTCCTGCTGAAAGTTAGAAGTTAGGTACTTGGGTCACCTTACACTATCCATGCTAAATAAAACTAAGTGAGGAAGCAAGTGCGGAGATTATATTTCAGCCTTTGCTTCAGGAGCTGACTAAACCTTGATTTAATTGAATTCAATTTAGATTGGCTGAATATTGCTGCTGTTGTAATTAAAGAAAGAAAACTGCAGCTTACTAATCTGTTTTTCTGTAAGTCTCTTGTACCTGCCTGGAATTTATTCTTTTTTTGAAGTACAAACGAACAAGTGAACTCTCCAGCTAAGCAAAGTCAGTGCTTGTGCCTAGATAATTATGCATTAACTATTTCATGCTTATTGGAATGGAAAAAAATAAGCAGATTGGAGAGGATGAATAGCTTACTTACTAAAATCCAAAAAGGAGGAAAAATATAACCTAATAATCCGCTTTAGTGATGATCTGTTTACTGTGTCCTAACTTAGTTAAGGGGACAATAAAGGCAAATCATTCTGTGGGTCTTACATGGGGGTGAGAGATGAAATGGCAGCGTATGCCTTGGCTTTGCGGCTAAGACTTCAGTTTTGCAAATGCTTGGACGTGTGTTCAGCTTTTCAGACGGAAATAGTCCCATTAGATGAAAACTGGGTCCAACCGGAGTCAATGGTAAAACCTGTGGCAATTTAAACAAGGCTAGAATTTCATGAATGAGTTCAGTGAGACTACTTGTGTACATAAAGTTAAACACATGGCTAAGTGTTTGCAGGATAGAGGGCCTGCAAGGATATGGGAATAAGACCCTTGCGACGCAGTTAGAAGGCTGACCCGTCTTGCTGTTGCATGATGGAAAGCCACAGTGAGGAAGCAGTTGAACCTTTTGGGCATAAACAAACACAGAGTATATAAAGCATAATAAATAACTACAATTCATAAAACGCTTGGTTGGTCCTAAATAATGAAGCAGTGAAAATGTTTACGGGCTGTGCTTGTAATATATTTTTATTTTATATTTTTTGGCACAAATGCATGTAAGGAATTAGTATCATTATTGTGTCTTGTTATTTAGAAGTACGTAGTAGCAGGAGATGCTTTCTTTTAGAAGGGGAAGGAGGTAAAATAGAAGTTACAGGCCAGCCCCTCATCCCCCCCCAGTCTATGACTGTGATAGGAACCGTGCAATATTTGATAATTACATAAACTGTTGTAATCATCATGTGTATTAACTACTTAATTTCATATCACGCTTGGTAAAGAAACACTGTGGGTATTATCATAACTGTGATGGTTCTCACCATCTGAGGCTCTCCCCTCCAGATGTTTCACTGGTTTGCAAATTTGATTTGGAGCAGCTTGAGCAGCAAAACAACTGTCATATACACTTACAGATCTCTGTCTCTCTCTGTGCAGAGGCTAGTTTTATGTTTCTTGGTGAGAAATATTATTTGAACGGCTGCCCCCTGAGTCCTGTGAGATTTAGAAAAGTGCCATTTTCCAGGTTTTTGAGGGAGCCCTAATTAACATTTCATAACACATGCACAACCAAGCAATTAGCATGAAGTCTTATGGCATCCTGACAGTCCTTTGTTCCTAGGGAAACAGTTACACAATAGTGCATGAGCAAATAATGTTATCAGGTACCCTTTGTGCGTGCTCACACGTTTTACCTGGAGCATACTAAATAGCTGCAGCCTAATTCTGATTTAAACTCAACTCGCTCTATTGTATGACGAACTCAAGTAAAGGAAGAAACATTGAGGTCTTAAGAAAAGAATAGCTACTGTTCATTTTTATAAATTATTTCATTTTGGAATGCTGTTGGCTGTTCCTTCCTCTGTGTGTGGCTCTAAATGCCAGTGATGGGAGAAACATGACCTTCCTTCCCCACGTTGAGGTTAGCTTCAGGCTGCAAGCTTACCTTACAGGTGGGTGCAGAACCTTGTCTTTCCTTCAAGTTGGAGACTAATATTGCTTATGTTTTTGGAGAATGGATGAGAATATACCAACTCCACTATCCCGCTGATTGTGCAGCCCAGTTGTTGTTGAGGAACAGACAGGGAAGACTTGGTGTAGCAGTCAAATAGGAAAAAAAGTAAAGCAGCAAGGCAATAGGAGATTCAGTGTTGGTACAAAGCTGTTCAGCTGTTGTATGCACAGGCATCTAGAGCAAATGCTTCCTCACTTCTCACTCAGTGTTTGTTGTTTCTAAGGTTTGAGGCATTTTTGTTTTGGTCTGATAAGATGCTGATGCATTTCCATCCACTTCAGTTGCATTATCCCTCTTGGTAGGGAGCAGTACAGTACCTTCAGGTGCTTTCAGGAGCACTTGAGAGATTTGCTGCCCTTAGGAGCTTTAGACTGAAGGGTATGAAAAGACCAATGCATTGGAAAGAGGCAGCAGCCTATGCATAATGGTCCTGCATGCTGGGACACTCTATGTTGTGTTTGTGGGTACAAGAGTCATCTAAACATTACAGTGAAAGTGAGGGAAGGTCTGGAGAAAGGAGAAGACAAGACAGAAGACAAAACAAGGGTGAAATGAGATATAGCCCTTGGTGGCTGTTAGGCACATGGGATGCAGAAGATCCAAACCCAGTAGGCAAACTGGGAGAAAAATTGCTCTTGGTGTGTGAATGCTGCTACTGCATTTGCCGAAAGAGACATTAGCCCTAGATTTTGGCAGTCTCAGCTGTTCCTGTTGTAACAAGCCAAGCTGGGTCAAACTGCTTAAGCCACAGATGCTTTCCTCACTGAAACAAATCTGAGATCGATCACAGCATCATCACGGCCAGCGGGTCGGGAAGGTCTAAGTGCTAGCCGTGCAAGTGGGGGTGAGCGATTGGTGCTGATAATCTGGTCAAAGGGTACTAAGGAAGTGTGTCCAGAGAGGTCTCCATGGATTTCACTCCTGTCTTTCATGACTTTCCAGCTTGCTCTTCTAACCTGTTCTCTCTCCATCTCCCTGGGTGGTTTTCTCCTCTCATGTTTCCTACAATGGAAAGCTAATAAGACATATACAGAAAACAGACGCTGGAACCAAAGTAGGAAAAATGAGCAATGGCTTAGTTAATAGAGTTAGGCCCATTCAAGGAGAAAGGCACGATGTAGACTGAAAAAGAGATAAATGGTTTGGGAAAGGAAAATGGATAAAACAATGTGGCTGAAGACAGAGCCTCAGCTGTTGCTCTGCAAAAACGAGATGGCTGCAGAAGCTATGGTTTTGTGGTTGCCTTGTTTGGCTATTCCTCACACTAAGTCCTAGTTTGGGACAGACGGTGATGATACGAAGCACTGCTGCTTTCGGCTGGTCCTTGCCAAGGCTGCTGTGTGGCTAATGAAGCGCTAGATTTTAACCTAGTCTTGGCAATAGCAGTTTGGATGGTAGGCCAAACTGAAGTATCAGAAGAGACAATACTATTTTTGGGCCTATGTATATGAAGAAATAGTTGATGATATAAAGCTATAGAAACTCTTGGAAAGTGGCACTGTGCCTTGTGCTTTGAATACTTTGAAGAAGTTTTCAAATATCTCCCAACATGAGAATGGACTGTGAATTTCATGTTTAGCATCACACAACATGTGGCATTCATTTATTATCCCAATATTAGATTAAATGTTATGAATTAAGCAATTATTCTTTTCCCTGTGTTTGCTTAGGTTATTGTTATAAAAGACAAGCATACTTCTTTAATACCAGGCAAATAGGCTCTTCTCTTTCCTTTTTGACTTCATCTTCTTTCCTACTATGTCTAACTTAAAAGACAAAGGAAAACTTAATTTTTACATTAGAGAAGAAATCATTTGTAAAAATACATTACACTTCCAGGCTTTTAAGACTTGTGGTCTGAAACTTGAAATGCAGCAACAACTAATGTATTATGAGACCAGCTTAATGCGGAGTTTTGCTAAAATGTTTCATTGGTGGTCTCAAGAATGTTGAATGAAGCTTTACAAGTTTTCCTGCATTTCCCTACATATTGCCTTTTGATGCTAGGATGAGCTAGGTATAAATGCACTACATAATTAGACTGCTATCAATTTATCATTAAAACCAGAATAATGGTAGTTCTCCTCACCCCCACTTACTGGTTCATATATCTACCTCTCTGATCCTAAACCAGGAAGAAAATACTCAAGAGACTTTCATATTGGCACTTTTTTTTTTATTTTCTTAGACAGGAGGAATGCTTTAGAAGTGCTAATGGCCACGGCCTGTGTTCACCTTAAGCTGACAGGGCATTTCTTATAATATGTCTTTATTCTGTACATGGTGACATCTGGGTTTTGTGCATAGTGGCAGAACTGGTCGGCAAACAGCGTGGGAGCAGCACAGATGAGCCAGTAAGAACTACACAGAAAGTCACCTCGCATCTTGGCAGTGCTGCTCTCACCACAGCTGTTGGTCGAGGTGATATTATGAAGCATATTAAAGTGGTAGGCATACAATAGCAATATTCAGAAGGCAATAAGAACTCTTATACATGAATGTAAAAGAAGTATTGTGAGCATTCAGGAATGCTCATGCTTTTCATAGCGTGATTTCATCACTTTCTTTGGTTAACTATCTTAAGTCCATGTGGCAATAACGTTCTATTTTTAAGGGGATTTAGTTGGGAGTTTTGGAGACCCTGCAAATATGAGGGACAACTGCAATCTCTGTCCAACCTAATAGAGGACTAAAAGCAGGAAATCATCCAGGGTAAGGGCTGACATATGGGCAAGCACTTACTCTTAAGTTGCACTGAGAACTAAATATACTTGCAGTCTGAGCTGAAACTTCATTGTATTTTTGCCTCAATGTTACTTTGAATTATATAGATTTAGATATTTCTGGCATATGGTAGAGTTGTGGCTCTGTCTTCAGGGCAGACATAGCCAGAAGGCTGAGATGCAGACCAGTACTGCACTTGGAAAATGCAATATGGGTGGTTCAAAAGTGTAAACTATATCCTTTCTAATTTATTATGATAATATAACTTTTGAGGCAGTCAGATCTTTCTGGAGTTGGGTTCCTTGCTATCTGAGAGACTACACAAATAGAAACTGTACCAGCCCTAAAGTACTTGTCATTTAGGCCCTTATTCTGGTACAAAAAACTCCACCCAAAACCAACATTCTTCATATCTACCCCTGCCCAGTTTTTATTTTACTTAGTAGGATTGCTTATATAAACATAAACATTGGTATGGCTGTCTTATTTTTTTAAGAACATAAAAATCTTAGAGATTTTGCTCATGTTTTATTTCTGATTACTTCATGCTGTGGGTATTGATGAGGTAATGGAAATCTGTATCTGGAACATTGATGGGGGAAAACAAATGCAATGTTTTTCATCAATCGTAATTGAAGGAATGGCTATTACAATAAAAATTAATGGCATTTAATAAAGGATTGCTTTCTTTAGTATTTGTAATTTATCCAAATAACACTCTCATAACTTTCTCTTCATGTTTAAGAAACCTGTATTTTGCTTCTTCAGTGTACCTATGTCTAGGAGAAAAGGGGATTCAGTACTTTCTGAAGGTAGCTGTATTTCCTAAATCACTGAACCAAAACGCAGTGGTTAATGTTAATAAATATTTACTTTGGTTTTAAGCTTGGAATGATCAGCAGTGCCACAAGCTAATCTGTGGATTTGCTTCAGGTAGTATTGTGAGCCTGCAGAGTGGTATATTTGAAGTTGCGCCCATCCGTTGAGTTACTGAATAAAATTTGCACCTTGACCCTGCCTAGCCTTAGCTAGGTAGATAATTTAATGCATATTTTTTAAGTGGTATTTTACAAAGTCGCTTTCCTTTTAATTGCTTTAACGTTGCTTTCTTCTGTGAGTTGGTTGGTTTGTTTGTTTTCTCTTTTTCATCTTTCACTCTTAATCCCCTAGTATTAGAAAACTGTTGTTTTCAGTATCAAACAAAACCTAAACCCTATCAGAAAAAAATAATATTAGGAACAAAAGCAGATTCATGTCATCATAGACCATGAACTGTGAAAGGGATGCCAGTTCAACTAATCTTCTAGTGTGTCAGTATTAAATTTGTTCTGTCTCCTGCATTTTTTTTTGTTATTTGCTTTGTCTGTGTCCACTTGTTCATGCCTACCTCACCCTTAGATCACACCTCCTGCCAGCTGAGGAAAAGCCTCCTTGGAGCTTGTACAATGTCTTGCAGGAAGGTGTCTTCATCGATGGGTTTGATTCTTTAAATGCTGTTACTCTGTTCTCTGAACCTGATCTTTGATTTTTTTATTCTTGTAATTCGTGTACTCTGCTGTCTGTCACATGTGAAAGTATTTGTTAAGGATGAATGTCAGGATTTTATGTTGGTGAATACCAGTAATGGTGTGTCTTCTATATTATGTGAAGTTCTTGAACAGTAAGAGAGCATAAAATAGAAAAATAATAGGAAGCAATGGTGCTTATATAAGATACATGCTACTGATGAATTTTGCTCGTGAGCTGCAATACACCCTCCAGGACATCTTTGCCAGCAGGGTAAATCTGTGAGAGTCTTCCCCTTGTCAGTGGTCGGGGCCATCATTAGATCTGGAGCATTGTCGCAGCAGTCCTGAGGACACACTGGTTTCCCAAGAGCGGTTGCTGCAGGATGGGCACAATGGCCTCGCTGAAGGCCTCTGCTTTTCCTCCCCTGCCTGCTTTGCTCAGATAATCCTGCAGCAGCTGTAGGAGTTTCCCTTTGATTCCCCTGCCTTCAGCAAAGCTGCAGGGGCTCTAGAAACCTTGCCCTGACCCCTGCTGAGCTGATCGAGATAAGAGCAACAGCATCTCCAATGAAACTGATGTGCCATTGCCCTATTTCAACCAAATGAACGCTAGGGATTTGTTTTCCAAGGATGAGCGATAGGCACTCCTCCCCCCATATCGCTGGTCCGAGGGATGCCAGCTGCAAGTACCGTGTCCCCAGTGCCCCCGTGGGTGGGCTGTGGGTTAGTGATGTGCTCTCAGCCATTCTCTGTGATTGCGTTCCTGCTTGGGAGAGCTGGAAGGAGAAAGCGAGTGTTTGTAGATCAGGTTATGCTCAAATTTGATTGGGACCTGCTGTTTGTAGTGTTGTGATCTACTGCAAAAAGTGTCATTGGTGCATAGGGGGTGTGAGTGTGTGCGGGAAGAGCTGGGCTCTAATCAGTAATGAGATCAAAAATACACAGCTGCCAAGTTGGTTCTGTGTTGGGGCTGTTTGCCAGGCTCAGTGGAACAAACATCCCTTGTTTTAGATATGTCTCACTGTCCCTGAAGTAAACGTTTTCCTCTTAATTTTTTTTTAGCTTCAGCATGGATTTGTAAGCCATCTATGTTTAGGAAGGGTATTCTGCAGTTGATTCAGTTCTTTTCCTACAAAACTCTCCCAGTGAACTGATTTGGAAATGGCTTAATGTATAAGCTGTGTGGTTGGTGGTGAGACGGGTAGGGGTAATTTCAGGTGATTAAATCATTCCCGAAATACTGATAGACAGTTTAAACATATACCTCGGACTTGACTGCCACCGCTTTGTTAAACATACCTGCTTACCTGTCAAAACAGTCCACTTTCTCTTTTTTGTTTGATTGTAATGTTTAACTTTGCTAGGTAGATGCAGGTAGCATTTGAACCTAGTGTGTGAGACCTTTTAAAGTGCACAGGTATTGCCTGTTTGTCTTTTCTAGAGCTTCCATGTCACTGTTTAATAGTAACGTTTTTTAATGTCTAGAAATGTTGAGGGATGATACAAAGGTTGTCCCTTATTTGAGCCTAGAAACACTTTTCTTTGAGGAGCTGAACTCTGCAATAACCACCAGCCCTCCACCCTGCAGCCCCTCTAACCTGCTAACACCCAGTATTAATCTCTGTATAGCTGCTGAAGGGTACATGTAAAAGACTTACAAATCTATTTCTGCACAGACTCGTGCTGTCTTGAGATTAAAAATGTATATGCCTCAGCTTGGTTTTTGCCGTTATCAAAATGTCAAGGTCGTGGCTTTGTTACTACATGGGCAGTATTAGCTCGGCCTCAAGCCTTCCGCAACCCTTTCTGAAAACGTTTCAAGCTCTGAAGTCATTTGGTCTTGAAGTGTTTTTCTTCACCCTGATACTGGCGATGCTGATCTAACAAGCCACAGATGAAGGCAGCAGCCAGAAGGTCTCTGTTGGTGGTGTGGCTGGGGATCTTGGGTAGCCCTGCTCCCTCTCGGCCTCTGTAGAGCTGATTCAAAACCCAGGCAGTGGCCTGGGAACCTGCTTAGAGGCACTGGAGCTGATCACAGAATCACAGAATATCAGGGATTGGAAGGGACCTCGAAAGATCATCTAGTCCAATCCCCCTGCTGGAGCAGGAACACCTAGATCAGATCACTCAGGAACGCATCCAGGCGAGTTTTGAACGTCTCCAGAGACGGAGACTCCACAACCTCCCCGGGCAGCCCATTCCAGTGTTCTGATGGTGTGCCCTATAAGAACTAGTATGTAAGTGTTTCTTGCATGAAATGCTGTGAATGCCATTCTGCTTGTGCTTAAAAAGCATAATGAAACAGAGCCCTTCATGATTGTTCTCTCCTTCATGTAAAAAAAAAAAACAACAAACCAAACACCAACCTTAATTTGTCTGTTCTATGCCCTTCTTTTAAAGCAGTCAGAAATGTGGATTTATGTATTGGACAGGGGAGTCCATCTTTCATCTCTTTCCTTTTTCATCTCCAAACAGTAGGAGGAAAAAAAGGAAATACAAATGCAGTGTTTGAATTCAGTTTTCCCCATTTTGCAAAGGGGCTCTTCTCCCCTATTGTTTTTTTTTCAGGCTTTGAAGAATGACAGTGTCTATAACTGCCAGCGCACCTTACAGTGACTGTGGGAGTGCTGGATGGGGACTAACACTGGATGGAGATTAAAATAAAATCTTCCTTTGACAGTTCAGCCTGATCAGGCTTTGCACTGCAGTGCCAGTCAGCCTCTGCAGGTCTTCCAGATTTACAGCCTCCAGTACAGAGCAACTTTCAGGAGTTTCAGTTTGTGGTATTCCTTTAAAAAAAAAATAATAAAAATCTTCTGCCCAAACATTGAACTTCACTATTCCTGTATGTTCCCCCTGTTTGAGGAAATAGTGTACCGTAGGGAAGAAGCTAAAGCTTTACTTTCTGGTTCCAGTCTGATATTCCATAGTTTTTGTTGTTTGAGTGTGGGTTTTTTCTGGGAGGGGAGGGTTTGGTTTGCTTTGTTGTTTTTTTTTTTCCTGACATGGGCATTGTGTTTATCCAGACTTTGCAATTGTGTTGCATTGTGTTATTCTACCTTCCTCAGACTTTTCTCCTTTACTGTGGAAAAACTGGTAATTCCCGCTTTTTCTATGACAGTTTTGAAAACGACCCTGGAACAGGCGACACAAATGATACAAAAGTGCTGTTGGTCAGATGGCTTTGACTGAGTCTTTGCATTGATGCAGCTGGGCACTGCTGGCTGTGATGGAAACAAATCTACTGGAAAATGCTTCAAGGGCAGTTTATTTTTCCCTTTTCCAGTTTTTGCTCTACTTTAGATTTTTACTCAGATTCTACTCAGGTATTTATTCTTTGTGGTGGTTTTCATTTTGGATTACTGACCAATATTACTGATAGCACAATGCCTGAAGAGATCTGCTCAATTTTGAAAGCATTTTTGTTAATAGTTGACTATATATTTGCAAAATCAGCCTTTTGCAGAACACTTATTTGTTTATTTGCTTTATCTAACATGACAAGAGGCTGAGCACACCGACAGCTTTAAACCAGTGCCAGTCGAATGCACAGGTGGGGAAAACCTGTTGTGTGCCTGTGTTTTAGGGTGGGCATTCTCCCACTACAGATGTGTGCAAGCAGAAGTCACGTTTGTGTATACTTTGTTCAAGCTTTGTTTCAAATTCTGCTTCTGTTTAGGGACCTTCTCTCTAACTCTGTGGTGTTTCTGTTTTAAGTAGGTGGGTGGAAGAATCAGGAGGCAAACCACTGCTTTCAGAGAAATGTCGTACTTTTAACTGAGTAGTGTTGTAAGCTCTTAAATTTTGTATGATCTGTTTGGTCTTTCAAATCCCTTCTAAAAGAGATATTCAGCAGATGTATTGTAACTAGACTCTGTTGGAAAAGGTTGCAGTCTAGAGAGGAATGTCCATTCTGTACTTTAAATCTCTTTCCATTAGAAGTTTCCTTTGTTGCCAAGGAAATAAAGGAATGATTATGTTATAGGGCTGACAGTTGGGCTAACTATCCATATTCCCAGAACAAGGCTAACCTTGTTAAACCGTTGAGGCTGATGTAAAATTCAAGGACTCTTATGAAAGTGTTTGATATGGGACTAAAATATAAATCTATCCCCCCATCCCCTCGCTCAAGGGGATAGGGAAAGGACCTCCTATTTTATGGATTTTGGTAATTGTAGCAAGTAATTAGGCTCTCTCTCCCCCTCTGGTGATGTAAAGAGCTCCACAGACTCTCTAAGCTGGGCTCCCTTTATTGAGGATTAAGTATGCTGGGGTTCTCCCTGCTGCATTTCCTGCTGCTGCTTTTTACTGCTCTTTCAGTCTTGTAGGTCTCCACTGGGAGGAGGAGGTGGAGCTGTTACCTGTGCCCCATGCATAACTCTTGTTATGCTTTATCTCTTCATAGAGGTGGTGTTATTTTCATCCCTCAGTTTTTCCTTTGGTCCATTTACTTGAGAAATTAGATACAGAGACTGTGGTTACTCTCTCTTGTTGCAGTTGCTGATACTTGTTTTAAGGGCATTGGATTTGCAGATTTTTTATGTGTTCTGGGAAGGAGGAGGAAGCAAATGGGCGTCTGAGCTCATGGTCAAGTGATTTTGAGTCAAATATTGCTCACTTTTCCTACCTCTTCTAATTTAGAACATCAGTGTAAGACTTAGGAGTGAACAATCTTCAGTGAGACCATGATGCTGCATCATCATCCTCTTCTCCCAGCTGTTTCCAACAAAGAGAGGGGAAGTGGTATTTTTCTGTACTTGGTGATGGCTGTTTTACTGAATAAAGAAGAAACCCACATGGAAGCAGTCTGAATTCTAATTTTTTCCTGGTGTGCTTGTTCTTGGTGCATGTTTGGGCAAGTGGTCCTTGGTGGTATCAAACACCAAGAGCCTTTGAGATCAATTGAAATCATTCAAATGTACTAAACTGTCTCAACAGAGCATGCTATCTGTGGCTGTGCAAGGCAAGAGGGAACCTTCCTTTCGTTATGATCAGTGCCAAGCTGCACCATGACAATGCTGTTGAAGCTATCAGGAACTGCAATGTCTTACTGCATAGCCCATTTCTGATTTAGAAACTTGAGCTGGATTGATATGCTAGTAGTATGAGCAAGATTTATTTTGCCTAACTCCCCTATAGGAAGGAGAACATTGCTCAGAGGGAACAAAGATAAGCTGCTCCTGCAGGCTCAGTGAATTTTGTTATGAGAGACTTCTCCCTTTCTCTGTCTCCATTTATATTTGTTAAGTATTTTAAATCAAATGCCTAAAATGTTTACTTCTCCTACGTGATAGAATTGTTTAGTTTAGATGACCAAGATATCAAAGACGACCAAATAGTGTGGTTGAAATATGTGGAATGTATCAAGTTAACCTGTGTTTTAAAAGATATTCCTTTGCCTGTAGTACTTCATTAGAAGACTATAATGTAGAAAGATAAGGTGGTCTTTTTAACCAGGATTGCTAGAAAACATATTGTTACAAAATCAGTGACACATCTTTTATTGTCCTTCTCTTACCCAATTTTTCATACTTAGAGAAATAACCAAAAAAAAAACCCACTCCAACCCCATGCTATTAGCTCTGAGCTACAGTTTCAGCTGATTTAAGTTAATATATAGCTAGTAAACAGAATTAGACTGACTCACAGCAAAGAAAGATGTTCCTTATTTCAGCTTTCAGATGCAGGAAGAAGGCGGACTGATTTCTAAAAACAGCTGCAATTGCAACAAATTAAAGAAATCAAAATATTCTGTAGAAGCATGGAGAATTCCCGGGGTTCTCTTGTCCTAGGCCTGCAGGAAGAGATTGACACGATGCAAGTGATGTGGTTAAATTAGGTCATGGCATGAGCTTCGGTGGGGATTGCTAGTAAATGATTCGGGCAGTGGAGGAGAGTTTCCTTCCTTAATTGTTTCCACCTGGTAGCAGACCATTGTCAGACCAGGGACCTCTCTGCCCCTTTGAGCAGCGCTTTGAATGAGAAATATACAGCACATTGCAAGTAAGTAGTGTTTGGATAATAGCTAATTCTGTCTGGCTTCGTTGTACAAAGCTGTTTGGAAATGTGATAGAGCAGCATTCTCCGCTAGGAGTACATGCTTTCCCACTGTGGTCTCACTTGGGAGACTCTTTTCCTGGGTTTTTGTGTCATTGCTGCTGCTACTGCAAGAACCATGTTATAGTTTAAAAGATGAATATAAAAACCTGAAGTGTTATATCAACTTTTAAAGCACCGCGACTTTGTTGTTTGAGAAAAATGCACTCAAAAGTTGTTGACGAGTGCTCTGCCTCAATAGAAGACAAATAAAGAGTCCTTTCTTATGCTCTTGATTTAGCTATAGGGAGAAGATGAATACATTAATTTTATGCATTTGCCTTGCCTAACACAAAAAAAAGAGGGAGAAAAGGGCATGCATGTGAAGTGATACCACCACCCTATCTTGAAAAAAATCATAATGAATTCTAATGCCAGCACTCACTCTTTGGAAATCAGCTCGTCTCATCTAATGCAGCTGTGGAATTACTCAGAAATTCAGTCCAGTCTTAGTAGCTGAAGGCTAGAATATGAAAGTCCCCCCTTTTGTAATCTATGCCTTTTAAAAGCCTACTTGATTTTTGTCTTCAAAGTCTGGAGGACTGGGAAGGAGTGAAATGGGATAAGCTTTCATCAGGAATACACTGAAATGTGGTGTTTTGAGGCAAGTATATAGTGCATAGGATTATGGCAGGCTGTTGTTTTACACCTATCGTAGTTTCACAGTGTCATGTAATTTCTCTGAGATGATGGTACTGTAGCCTAATTAATAGTTTGTTGTATTTGTCGGTGGGCTTGGGAACCAAAAATTCAAAATTAAATTGCAGTGATTAAAACCAATATCAGCAATGAGGCTTTCAGCTCTCTAGACATATTAATAAATGCAATCACTTCAGTTACTGACAGCCTGTCACTTGTGTGGGACGGACAGCTTTCTCACCACTGAACATGCGTATTTGCTTGTACACCAACCGACCCTGACGTGAAGGAGGCAGAAGAACATGTACCGCTGGGGAAGCGTCATCCACCCAGGCTCCCCTGGCTTCCAGGAGCTGTGTGATATTAGTCGTGGAATATTAAGCAGGGGTGAATCTGCCTCAGTATGTTGGAAGAAAATTGCATATTTCATTAGAGCCTAATTTTTTTTCATGGGGAAATACCAGAGGCTTCGGCAATTATACTTGTACGATTGGGAGAAAGATGCTTGGATGAAATCTAGTAAACAAGACTTGTCAGTGCTCATTTAGTAACTCCTTTATGAATCGTTTTGAACTGAATTTGCATGATTGTAGCGGACCCAGAAAACCTTTTGCAGCAATTATCCAGTGATACCACTATATAATCAACAGGAGCTAATGGGTACACATCTTCCAGACCTTTTCTCAGGGCTGTTTCTGGCCTCTTCAGGTCCTTCCACTGCCTCCCTGAGGGTATTCTGAGACGACCTAGAGGTGCCCCAGAGAAGAGGTGTGAAGGATTGATTGGCGGGTAGGAAGGAGGAGGGATGCCAGCCTTTTGACAAAAGGGTTTTACTCTGCTTTTTTTTTTTTTTTAAATCAGCACTGTTTAAGGACCAAAGTCTTTCAGGTTGCATAAATCCCTTGTATTGAAGCCTGGGTTGAAAATGCTCTGTACATCTTAGGTTCATGATTTAATCTAGGAACTGAATTGAGCCTGTGTAACTTGCATGCTAATTTTTGAAATGCTTGCCAGATTGAAAAAAAAAGGAAATTGGAGAGTAAGTAGTGCCAAGTAAACTCTGAAGTTGCAGTGATTTTCTCTATTTCAAGAAGTGGAGTAGGAAGCTGAGTCTGGAGCTATAATGAAGAAGGAATTTGTGCTTCACAGTGAATATTGTTGGGGAAATTATGGTTTTGTAAATGACAGAGTTCAAGACTGACAGGAAAAAATACCTTAATGTGGAACTGGCAGTTCAGGCTTTTTTGGTGGGAGGGAAGTAAAGAAAAAGTGTGCCGGTAGCTCTGTGGGACAATGTAATTTCTGTTTCCAGCTTATGGAAGTGGTTAGCAGCTGCTTATTGCCCTTAACACTTAGTTTTTAATTGACAAGGTTCCCACCTTGAGCACTTTTAATTCTATGCTTGTATCTCACTGGCCTTGGCTTTCTCTGTATAGTGTAAGAAGCCTGGCATCTCTCTTCCACCACGGCAGCAGAAATCAAATTGCATCTGAACAATCAAACATTGTGAAGTGAGTTGTTATTGAAGTCTCTCTGCCTGAGACACAGCTGTTTCTCAAGCATATGTTATCACAACAGCTACAAGCCTCAGTAATGCTGTATGGGAAAGAAAGAATTATCACCGAATTGCTATTCGGAAGAGGAATAAAATCCAAGTGAACACCCATCTTTGAAGAAGCTGAAGCACAGCTTCACTTGCACTTACTATGGCTCAAGGAGAAAGCTATTAAATATGAAAGACCACTTTCAAAGATGGTTTTACTGGATGAAGTAGTCTGTTTTGTGCAGATGCAATTTCAGTATGCTGTTTGTGTGTGTTTGTGCTCATGCATATATAAAACTGACTTCAGAAGTTGAACGCAGTTCTTAGTCCATAGTTGCTGTCATAATCACCTGACTTGAATCTTGGAATCAAAGCCGGAAGTAGCTTTGTCAGTGTGGCTATAATGTTCACTAAAACACTCCTAGTGACATATTTATAACAATTCAGAGATGATTTAATATTTTTTAAAGATATCATCATTGCTGTTTGAAAGATGTGTTGGCTAAGCGAAAAGATAAGGGAAACATTAAAAATGCTTTGGAGACATGCTTTTGAGCACTATCTAAAATGTTTCGTTTTAAGTGATGATAACACTTCACCTGTAGTACATCAGTTTCCTGAATTTCAGCCACCTTTGGTTTGATCTTTCCATGAACAACCGATCCCTGCTAGTAGCAGAGCGATCTTTTCAAACACATTGCCATGCTGTGCATGCATTACTGTATTGTGATACTTTTGCCTCCAGTAATTTTTCTAAAACCATGCTTCCATATCTAATATTCTTGGTTAGTAATTTAACCAATCTCCTCTATAAATGTGATCTTTTTGTTTCCACTTGATTGCTGTTGTGTGTAGCAGTGCAATTGCATAGCCTACTTAATTTTATGGTTTATGGACAACCTCTCTTCAAAGGACTTGCAAATCCTTCTACCCATTAGATAACATCTATTTTGCTATTACTCTCATATAATTGTGTATGATAACATAAAACTAAAACTTCTAAAGCAATTTGATTATTCATTCAGATAAGAAGTCTTGCCATAAATCCTTGTTGACAGTGGAATGGAAACAGAGTCGTTTTAGCAGCTGAGGTAGATGTACAACTGCTCCAGCATTCTCTGAGTGTGCTACAAAATTATTTCCTATAAAGGGATTCTTATAGGGTATGGCCATGCACTCTTTGGTCCTTTTTTTTTTTTTCTGGAAATGGTTTCTTATAAAGACAGTGGCCTTGTACCTCTTACTAGGTAAAAGCATCGTTGTCCTCTCCTGGAGAGCAAAGATGTAATGAGGGGAATTGGGCTATGTGGCAAAGCCTCTACCTTTATGCTGTGGGAAGGCAGGGTGAGGAGATGGGGAAGAGCAAAGGCGTTTCAGTATTCATGTCCTGTAGTGAAGGAAAAGAAAGGTTACAGTGTGTAGCACGAGGAGTGCACTTGACCTTAACGTTCATCTTGCTACAGAGTAAGACAAAGATGCCCTTTTTGATGTAAGCATCTTTCTCTTGAACCTTTAAGCTTCGCAGTTGGTGGGAAGGGGAGGAAGCGGCATGTGGCTGTGTAATTAATTAACAGAGAATGTAATTGTGACTTGTATCCTTGATTTATTGTCGAGCTCAAATAGTGAGTGACAGCCTGAAGAATGCTCTTACATAGTCTGTCTCAAATTTCACGGCTGGGCTTCAGCTTGTCTTTAGCGTCTGTGTTACGTGTGTTGGGTGGATGCCCAGGTTGTCAGAAATGTTGGTGACTCTGCTCTCTGCATCTTCATCACAGCATCAGGAAAATGATCTGGAGATCAGGAGGCCAACCCAGCTTTCTGGCTTCTCCTCCTGCCTTGCCTTTGCTTTTGGTGACTCAAGGCATCCCTGATTACAGCTGCAAACTGAGCTGTCAGAAGCGGTGTCCTTGTGTTGCAGGGAAGGTAACAGCCTGTTTCCTTCTTGCTGCCTCCTGGAGGTGAGGTGGGACAGAAGAGAATTAATTAAGAGATGAAAAGCACTTTTTGGAATAAACTGAGTAGATAAAACTCCCAAAAGAATGAAACTCTTTGCAGGACATGATGAAAGTTTCAAAATTTGCATAATTACATTAACATGTGTAAATCAAGTGCATTTCTTGCCTCACAGTGAGAAAGGCTGCTTTTAAATATTCTATGAAATTTTTGTTTAATATTTGATAGTGAAACAATTTTTTTAGAGCATGTAATTGAGTTGGATTCATGGATAAACAAGTTAAAAGTGATTTCCATCTGTGTTTCTTGTTCCACATAATTCCCCAATTTTCTATGCTCTCTTGAGTACTCTTAGCAGTTTAGAGGTAAAACCTTTATTTTAGCTGACATCAGAACCACTTTCTCAGTGAAAGCAGTTTCTAGTATTAAATAATCATTCCTTCTTCAGTAAGGATATTGCTTAATTGAAAATCCTGTCTGTAAATACTAATTCATACTTCCAGGTGATCTCCAGGTATGTTTCTAACCTTGTCGGTATAGAAGAGTGCTTAAAGACCAAAGACAAAGAGAATGTGTCTAGAGGGACCACGTTCCCTGCTTAGTTACCTGGAGAGAATTTCATCTGTATCAATTAAGACTCAGTGTCCCTTGATAGATGATTTTCTTCCAGTTTTGTTTTGTTGTGCAAGACTGTTAGTTCATGTATTTGTGCTTTGTGGAATGCTTTTGTGGCATAGATCTGTTGCTTCTGCTATTGTGACAGTTTTGTTGCCACCAGTAATGTAAGATTGATTTGAAACCGCATCTCTACTATTCCAGTGTACTATCCAGTTTGAACATGAGGAGCTAATGCATTTTTGTTCTGAACTCAGGGAAAATACATCCTTTTCTGAAAGACCTGATCTCCTTGATTGTTAATTACCTTTAAAATATCTTGCAGAGCTGCATGAACACAGCTTAATAATTATGCAGATTTAATCAGGAAAAAATGTGTTAACCTCTTGATACAGGAAGCTTTGCATAGTTCTTGAGCAAAGAGGTTTATATCACACTGTCCATCAAGCTGGGCTTCCGTGGACTGTGTGGATTGTTATGAGCTGCAAGCGCAGGGATCAGCTTTGGAAATTGATAGTTTAACAGTTGCTTCAAAGGTAGCTTGCAAATGAAGTGGTAAGTTTTAGTTAAGGGGAGGCACATCAAAGGTTGCTGTGCTTAAAGGAATCCTGGAGTTGCTAAACTCTGATGTTTGGGGATAAGTCTTTGCAAGTGATTAAAAAGGTAACCCTTATCAGCATTTTGCACTGATAGGCTGGCCAAATCCTTGCCAGTGTATCACATTGCCACTGTTCAATGTGGAAGTATCAGAAAGTGCCTCGCTAGGAGTTGGTATGGTGTATGGTCTCAGACCTCCTTTGGAAATTATGCTTACTAAGTAGAAGAATGTTCTTGGTGAGGAGAAATAACATGCTATCAGGAAATAGCTGAGGAAAAGTGTATAGTGTACCATATACAAATTGTAGGGGGAGGCAAATTCTTGGCAAGAAATTGAGGAATGTTTCCATTTAAGACTAAAGGTCCAAACAGTTTCTTTCAGGGTTTTGTTTTTTTGTTTTGTTTTGTTTTGTTTTGTTTTTTCCCCTCAAAGAGGGAAAAGAAACACTTGCTTCTAAAAAAATAGTTTAAGTATTTTCTCCCATTTTGTACAGTAATGACTGTTCCTGTTGACTGTCAACTGGTGAATGTAAGATCTCGCCTCTTGTGGATCCGGTACTTAAGATACTGTGTACTCTACATGTTAGTCACAGTTAAAAGTTCCTATCAAGGAAGCCAGCAAACAAGGAGATAAAGCTGTGCTTTAAAAATGTATAAAAATGATTGTAGACTCATTTATCTGACTGCTCTGGTAACACACTGCATTAAAGTGCATAATGAATAACTGCATCATGGTTCACGTAGGGTTTAACATTCTTAGGTTAGGCTTTTATCAAAGGCATTAAAAGAATGAATAGCTATCATATATATAAATCATATGGATAAGCAGAATGTAAAGCAGAAGTGAAGTGTGCTGCACCCCTTAATGGCTAATCACAAAGGATAACAGTGTACTTCCCTGGAGGATTATATAGCTACCTCTTCAGTTTGCATAGGTCCTATGCTGAATCTTCGAGATTTGAATTCTACTTGATTATTTATCGCATCTTATTTATTGATCAAATTTGAAATTATTAAATGGGAATAATGTGGAGCTTTCTGTAGTAATAACCAGTGTGTAAGAATATTTAGGAAGAGTAGAGTACAGTGCTGTCTCTATCAATTTTTTTTCCTTTCACCCCACCCCTCCCACCCCCCCCTGTTTTTTCCTTTTTTCCTAATTTTGTCTTGCCTAAGAAAAGGACTGATTAACCTGTCTGGAGTATATTTGGAACACAACCAATTAAGATACTCTGTTAGAGTTTGGAAATAAGAAAAAGTAGGTTAAAGGTATGGATGGATGGTTAACTAGCTTTCGAAGACACACGGAGAACAATGAAGAGAAGTAGCTAGAGTAACGCATTTTAAGCTCCTTCGCTTTGGATGAGGGAGTTATGACCTTCATTTTTGATTGGTGACCTTTCAGCTGTGGTTCATGTTTTGTTCATCAAGTTTAGTCAAGATCTAGATTTTGGTCTTGATCTCTTAAGTTACTGTACCGCTGCAGTGAGCCATTCCTTAAATCTCTTGAGGGAATAAAGTCAACTGCAAGGACAGAGTGATTTATTTGTTAATGGTATTCCTTACCATTGCTAGGTGGAACCTACCACTATGTGTGAGTGCAAGAAATAGCTTGTATTTGACTGTGAAGTCTGAAAGAGAATCTGCAAATCTGTTCTCAGAAGCAGGTGCCTTCGGCTAGCTGTTACATTGAACGCGTCTTCAGGAGAAGTACCCAAAAATCAATCTGCTTGGAAAGGGACTGGGCTGTTTGATTCTGAGGTTTTCTTCTCTTTAGAATTTACCTCGTTTCTTCTTCCCTTTGACTGATGTGAAATCGTCCAAACTAGTATTAGCTCTGAAAGAGGCTGTGAAGTCTTTCTGTTTTCCCAGGCTTTAGGAAGACATGGTTGTGTTGACTTTACTCTCCTTAACCTCTCTTCTCATCTATGGTCAGTGTATTCTGTGGATTTCTGGCAAGCAGTGCACCTTATGAAATAGAATTTATTTAACCACTAACCTTTCTCATGAGGCACTGAGCCTCTAGCTATGTCTAAACATATATCCTTGTACTTTATCCTGCCTGGGGCAATGTCTGTCTGAGAAGTATGGGGGAAAAAAATCTTATTACTCATTCAATCTGGTTTTGATGATAATAGAAAGCAAATTATATTGAAACAAAAAGAACGTAGGACTTTAAATTGTCAAATGAAATTAGAAAATTAATGGAGAGCAGTGGTATTCTCGTGCGTTCTCCTTCTGCCTCTGATGTTCAGATCTACACATTAGGATGATATGAGGTTATGGGTTGTGTAAAGACTTAAACCATTTCCTCTCATACCCTAATTTTTTCCTGTTTCAGTTAAACAAGTGAACTGAGGACTGATCAAGTCTCTAATACTCCCTCTGTAATAGGGTTCTGTATTTGAATTATTGCAAACTTGGCAAAGGAGGCGTCTGTGACTGTGCTGATATTTTGATAATATGGAGGTGCTTACAATCTGATTAACGCATGCTGCATTTTTCTTCTCTCCTGCTGGGAATAAAAGTCTGGGGCTAATAAAATGTTTCCTGACCTTGAGTAGAACACTATAATGTTTTCTTTCTTGATAAAGATGTAAGTATGAGTGCTGATTTTGTTGCAATAAAATGTGAGAGGCATAGGTAAGAATGCAATTTGTGAGAAAATATGCAAAATAAATTTGGCCCTGGCTGTCCTTTGTCTCTGTAGAATTGTCAGCTAATCGTGTTGCTGTAATTGTCCATGAAGAAGTAAGTTTAAAAAACCAAAAGCCCACACTTTTTTTTTCTTTCTGCAATATGTAGCTAAGAAAATCAAAAGCTTTTTTAGTTTAAAGGAATCTCCTATTAAAATTTTGTACTCAAACCAGTGAATTAAATAATACTTAATTAATAATAATTGTTTTTTGTCTATACAGCAACTGGTAATTCTACTTTGCCACTTCTTAACACAGGTAGTAAAGAAAAAACAGAAGGAAATGGAACATCTAGCTTTAAAAGTTTGCTACAAATGTATCAAAAAAATTCTGAAAGCTACATTTCTCCTTTTCCATTATGATTTCCCAAATACTTTTAAATTTAGTGGCGCTTCCACCTCTTTCAGGCTGTTTTGAGTTGAAGTGCTTTCCTTTGGAGCTTGCAATGACAACATAATGAGGGTCTGCCTACAGCTGAGGTTGAATTAGGAAGTGTTGATTCACTTACAGAATCAGGAGAAATGACCAGCTGAAAGGATTTGAGCTAGTGATTTTTAGCTTTTCATAACAATCAAAGGGCAGATAAAAAAAAAGAAAAAAAGAAAAAAAAAGAAATCATAGTGTGTTCTTTCCTCCTGATTAAGCACCTCAGATTCCTTAATAACAAAGGCTATCCTGGTGTAGCTAAGTTTGTCCTGAAGCAGCAGCCTTCTCAGCTGTGGGTGGTAATGGTTGGAGATGCAGATGCTACTCAAGCTGGGGAGCTGTTTGCCAATCACCCTGTTCCCCCCGCGACACCCCCTGCTCCCCCCACTGGCATCTTCTTTGAAGAGCTGGCTCCAAGTTTTGTCAGGAATCCCATTTGGCCTCCAGTCAAATCTGATCAAATAAAGATGAGAGGGAAATTTCTGTCTTTGCTATACCAGACATTCTCTCGCACATATTTGTGTTTAGTGTTTGGCACACTGTATTTGTCAGGAAACTGTCTTTAAAGTGGTATTTGCACTGAGCGTTTGATATCTTCTTAATACAGTGTAACCCAAGTCTTCTGCAGCAGTCCTTGAACTCCTGTGTGAAAGATGGGGGGATTGTCCACGTCTTGTAAAACAGTAGGTCTTTTCTGGCCCTATGAGAGGGGACTAGTGCTGTGGTTGCTGCTTAGAAACCACAAAAATAATAGCTAGCACAGTCTTATGGCAATCCTAGAAGTGGAAGGGGGTTGATCACTGAAAGTTAAGACTGAAAGGTATCTGGTTTTGTTCCGATGTGCAAGAGATGATGGCTTGTGGCCACCTTGGGTGATGTTTATGTTCTGTGGGTTAAGGATGAGATGAGGAGCTCCGGAAGGAGCCCTTTGTTCCCTGAGTCCTCTGGCATTTAAGGTTACGGAGAGCACATCTACACCGGAGATGATAACTGTGCAGGAACTATGACTTTTTTGTTGTTACATTGTTTTTAGAATTGATGAAGGAAGAGAGGAGGGACACTAGTAAAAGGTGTTTTCCTCCTAGGGAGGATGTTTTTCCTATCTGAACCTGTGACTACAGCAGGAGGGAAATAGAGGCCATAGAGCTTGCATGAGCTGTGTTTCTCTGTGGAAAGAGTGGATTTATGGATACGCAATGATTAGCTGGGGCTGATGTCTCCTAAAATGCTGTGATTCCACCCTGATCACTCCTTATTCCTAGCCGTTGGCAGTTTGGTTGTCATCGTCTATCTATAGGTAATTGTAACCAGCTTGGTTCCTCCTTCTGGGATGGATGGGAGATACAGACGTGACTTCAGGAGAGCCCTGGTCATGTTTAAATAAACAGTTCAGCTTCAGACAAGGGAGGGTAACATTTGCCAAGAAGTTCAGAAAGATTTTGCTAAAGGTCATCAGCTGCCTGTGCCTGGAAACTGGAAAGAAGTATTATGGAATTTGCTATGGGTGATGTGAACCTGCACTTCTAGCTGGTTTTGTTGGGGGCGAGGGTCAAAGGCTATTTCTGGATACCTTTGAGGGTTTTGAAGTGGTGCCCATTACTTGAGTTGGTAAATGCCCAAAGGTTATGAGGATCAATCATGTGAAACAAGACTATGTAAATGAAGTACATGTTATTTTATTTACTGATATTATGCCTGGCCCACTCCTGTGCTATTTTGTAAGAAACCTTTGGTGGTGGTCTCGCAGCCTGTTTTTTTTCCCTGCTTTTTCATGGTCTGACAGTTGATCTGANAAAAAAAAAAAGTTAATTTGTGTGATTAATAATACATCTTTGAAAACGATTTTATAATCATTACTCAGATTATGGCTCTAAAGTTCTAATATGTTGTGCATCAGAAAACTTTTTAATAGTTTGGCACTCTTGAAATAGCCACGTTCATTCTTGCTGTGTGCTTTTCAAAGGCAGTTTGTAGCAGGTCACTAGTTCTTCAAAATCAGGCCCTTGATTTCTTGCCCGAGCTTACTCCGTGCTCGCCTGCTGCCTAACTTTCTACCATGTCTTTGAAATAAACAAGTGTTGGGATGGAATTCGCTCGCTGCAAACGTAGTATTTCATGTAAAGTCTTCTGAAGTGATTAAGTGGTTGAAAAGCAGTGTGTTGAGAAGAGGATTGCTTTTCTCATAAATACAAAAAGTAACAGCAGCATTTTTTTTTTCTCTGTAATGTGCACAGAACAGTATCAAAGAGTTTGATAATGTGTTTAAAAAAAACAAACATGCAGAAGAACAAAAATATAAAAGACAGCTTTGATGGGCTCTTTTTTTCTTTCTTTTTCCCTGTGCTCTCATACTAACAGGCAGAAACAGGGCTCTGAGCCCTATCTTGTAGGCATTTACACCTGATAGGAAGCCAGAGTGCATTTTGAGAGACAGGGGTATGTTGTTGTCTTTGGAATGGTTACTAAGCCTGGTAGCAGCATGACTGTTTACAGGGGATAATGCCTCCAGGCTTTCGGCAAAGCAGTGTGGAGGATGTGAGAATAACTGGCCCTGGGAGACACCAGAGAAAGCTGGAGCCTGTCAGATAGGCTTCAGCATCCCGAGGCAGCTGATCCACAGTGAAATCCAGCAGAAATAACGGTACTTTGTAACTCAGGCAACAAGAATTTAGGATCCAGTGTTGCCGCTTATTTCTTTCCTGAAGTGGTCTGTTGACATTTATGTGGTTTCTTTTGTGTGCAGATGTGACTCTCTGGGGCGATGGGGAAGGCTGGTAGAAAGATGTAAATGTGTACTGTTTACCAGGTCTTTGCCTCTGACATCTTATGTGTTTCTTATTTAACCCATTTGAACTCTTTCAATGGGAATTTTTCATGTGAAAGATGTATTTAATTTCAGAAATACAACTCTGTGATTGCATTAGCCTTATTAATGTTTGTGCAGTTGTAATGCAACATGATTTTAACACTAATGGGATTTGCAGCTCTGGGCTGCAGATTTTAGCCCTGAGGTACTACTCAGAAATAAAACTACTGAAAATGCTTAGCAAAATTATTTATATATTCACTAAACATCAGGCTGGAGCCAAGATTCCCATCCTGTGGGCGAACACCCTGCTCTTTGGGCACTCGGCTCAACAGCTCTCCTAGCTTTCTGCCCACCTTTTCTTCCTTTCCTCTGACTCTGCATGTTTAGTAGGTTTTGGTGACAGTTTCAACAGGAAAGACTGTCCCCCTCTGACCCCTGGAAAGCCTGATTAAATTTAGGTGTTTTGCTGAAAAGTTAAGAGGTCCTGTTTTGGATTTGGAAAAAAAGAGTGGCTGGAGTCCATCTGGGAAGGGAGTGCTGGCAGCCCTGCATCCTTCCTCATGTCCTACCTGACCTGTCTCAGCCGTGTGGGGCAGCTGCTGCTGGTTCTCTGAAAGGGTTCTTTTTTTTTTTTTTTTTTAATGAACTGAAGGTGTGAGACACAATATTTTATTTAGCCCTCAATTTGCATCTACCAGAAGTGTGAAGGAGGACTCCAGTTTGTGCTGACCTATGGTAAAATTGGACAGGAGGAAAAAATGAATAATCTGGTTTTCATTTTCGATACGGCTCTGCCATTGAACTTGAGGTATGATCGGGCCTCCGTCCCATCCTTTCAGCCAGCTTGAACTCCTTTGAAATAATAGGTGTTTCAAGTTGTTGATCGCAGTGGTACACTTGCAATTCTTTCAGCCTTCTGACACCTTGAGATCTCTCGCACAGAATGGAAACAAGAAACAGGTTGGGTAAGTATTTTGAAATAAAATGCCTAACCTTAGCTTTGACCTTCCTTAGACTAACAAAGACCTTTTGCTGAGAGAGCATTTTTCTCTATTCAGGGATGTGTGCGAGGTGATTCCACTTCCACGCTGTATTTCACATAATCTTGTGTGTTTGCCTGTCTTGGTTCCCCTGCTTCTTCCTCTTCAACTCTGAACAAGCCAAAGTGAGAGTTCATTGATTTCTCTATATAGGGAATCCTGTGCAGGTAACAGAATAGTCCCAGTAGGCATGACAACACTTAAAATACATTCTTTCGTACAAAAATGACACTAAGACTTTAATTATTAATCTTACTTTCATATATCTGAGACACTGTTTTGAAATTGGTTTGAACCCACACTCAATTAAGAAGAGCTTTGAACTAGTAGCTATAGCTGTGCTATTATTTCCTTAAAGTTAAACCAAAAATTTCATCCTAACCTACATAGAGAGAAAGAGGCAGATGCTTCTGTAGCAGGGTATGTCAAATAAAGGAGAGTATAAGGCTGGTTATGCTTTCACAGCGACATCAGTTCAGAGCTGCATAAAAATGGGAGTGTGGGGGGAGCAGCCAGAAATTTGTATCTTTGAGATGGAAAAGGTCACCTTTCTGCATCTGAGCTTGTAAGGGTGTGGAATACATTGAAACATGGAGTTGCTAGTTAGCTGGTGATAGACTGATTCTGATGTCGAGTTCTACTGCCGTAAATTAAGTTTATTTTGAGGGGTGGCAAGGTTGAATTTGTACTTGCGTTACTGAGGGGAACTTCTGGCTCAGCAGTTGGTTTTTAATGCCAAGATTCAGCCCATAGCAGCAAAGGCTTCTGTCATTCTGTAAGTCCCCAGACGCTGTTTTCTGGAGGAAGGTAATGTATAGATGTGAGAGAACTGGTCTTGGAGTACAAGCTGCAAAAATTGTATGTCAAAAAAATATGTTATGGATATCTAGTCAATAAAGAAAAGGGGAGACAAGCATGCCATTGTCTGCATGTTCTGCTAGGAAATTGTTAAACTGAAGATGTTTCAAAGCCAAAGAAGGACTGAGTGAAATCAGAATAAAAATTTATTTTCACCTAAGTTCACTGTGTAAGGCCAGAAAGGAATGGTAGGTCATCCTGTGATCTGAAGTAGGTATTAACTTTCACTCAGTTGCCCCTTTTGTAAGACATTACATTACTCGACCAAAATATAATCGTGTTTTATATAACACTGCTGCTTGAGTACTTTGCTATTTTTTCACTTTTTATTTTTAATCAAGTCTTGCAATCTGTTCAGATGAGACTCCTGGAAAGCTGAAGGCACATCCATTCACTACCTTACCTAATGCATATTTTCTGCAGTTACGATCGTTCTCACCCAACTCACTTTTCATCTTTCTTCCTATAGAGTCTAAAAGAGGTGAGTTGGTTTCTTGAACATTTTCCTACTAAAATCTAGTCTTGAGGTTTTGGATGAGGTCTGCATCCTCATTAGGGGACATTAGTGGTTAGGAAGGTATCTTGACGGACTGTGAAGTGCATTTAGGAGGTGGGTTGTGTTTATGAAGGCTTTCAATGACATCCTCTCTTCCAGAGGAAGGTCGAATTTTGTTCCAGATTTTGATACAGAGAGAAAGACCAGCTTTTGCCATTGGAGAAGTTGAAGAGCTAAATTGTCTTTCCTCCACTTCTCTTGAAGTGCTTCCTCAGTGTTCACTTCATCAGCTTTCTCAGGAGAGAGAGGGGAGCAGGGGAATTAGACTGCCTTATAAGTACAGCAAGTTTCTATTCAGTTGACGTTAGAGTTGCAGTATCTGTAGCACACGTAATTAATTAACAGTAATAATTGAAGCCAAACAGTACACTTAGAGGGCACGATTTCAGAATCTTTCTCTATGGGGGACAATTAGTACATCAGGTAACAAACCAATCATGCTGCATCAGGTTATTAAAAGTCCTAATGATAGTTGCAGTTTATTTATGGCCCAAACCATAAATCCAACTGTAAGTCTGGTTTCCATAGAAAAGTATCAGACTGAAAGCAGTGCCTGTGTCTAGTTTTGTTGCCTCAGCACCTGTGCAGTGTCGTGATGTCCAAGGAGTTTTTGACTTCAGACTATTTCCAAACTTATGTGATGATACAAAATGCAATAATCCTACTGAATTCTGAGAAAGAAAAAAGTCAATGTTTTATTCACATTTAATTACTTTTTTTTTTTCTGTAGAAATTCTTCTGTAGAAATCTGTAGGAATTTTTCTCTAGCTAAAGAGTGGGACGCTTAGCAGTCTTCATCAGCACTGCTCTGAAGGCTGCTTCCAGGTCTGCTGTAAAGAATAAATTATGTGACCTCCTGCCTGGGTCCCTGTCAGCTTCTGCTGCTGGAGGGCAGAGCAGTGATTGTGTGCCTGGGGACATCTCTTCCTGCCCCAAGCACTTAGGGTACATGGGCTCTGTGGACCTGCAGGATGTGTCCTGGCTGTGTCAGGGCGTGTGGGCACATGGTGTATGAGGCCAGTCAGGATACCTCTGGTTAGCTTCCTTGCTAGGGTATTTCTTGGGAGTATGGATACGGGGGGACTTTGAGGGGCTGAAAAAGCGCATGTAAGTTGAACTACACAAATTGGTGGCGGAAATCAAAAGCAAGTGTTATCAGTTGAACTGATTTCTAGCTCGTTTTCCTCTTCTTTTTTTTTTTTTTTATTAATTGAGTTTTAAGATCAGTGTATCTTTGTTGAAGAAGAAGGGAATCTCTTAGTGATAAGTTTCAGCATTGCTGCATAAGCAGGCAGTTCAGTGGGGCTTTTTGTGTGTTTTTATGACTAAACTGCATTTTTCTGTGGTTGCTGACTAACCTTCACTTTTAATCACACAGGAATTAGGGCACAAAAATACTATGCATTAGAATAGGGAAAATAAAATAGAAGAACTGCTGTTGAAGACATGGTCTGTATGAAGCAAGGAGCTTCCTATAATGTTTTACCATATAGTTTTGTGTAAAACTTTTTTTTGCAAGATATGATTTTAGTTCTTAGCAATGCAGGTTGTTGAAGACACTCAGCTGTTATTGCCTCTCGTCTTGCTATTAAGAAACAAGAGTCTGTTAAGATCACTAGTAATTTTAGGAGAGAACTAGAATATCTCTTTTAGCAGGGCTTTCATCTAGAAGCAGCCATAGAGCTGAATCGGTGCTTGATATTTCATGTTTCATGAAAAGAGAATTGAGAAATATTGAATGAGAGAACACAGATCTTTCAAAATGTGGAAGATGGCATTTGCAACTGTCATGGATTGCAGTATCTTATTCTTCCTTATGTCCAAAATAATTTACATCTAAGGGACAGAAATGGTTTTTGTACAATGAGTGATATCAAAAAAATGGCTAGAAATGTTTATTGTCAGAAAGACATGGTAAATCTTTTTTTTTAGTTATTGAATAATGTTGCTGCAGTATAACACTCAGATTTTACAACACTTAGTTTTAACTGATAATGCTTAGAAAATAAGTTTTATTGTGGGTAAACAAACGTTTTTGTTGTGATGTGCTGAGATTCCGGAAAGTCACTGGTGTGTTGCATTGTCTCTATTAAACCCCAAGTTAGTCCACTGGTACATACTCATGTGATTTGCAGATGAGTAAACAGACTGCTTTATTAGCTTGCCAGACACTAATTTTCTGTAAAACTGGCAGGAATGCTTTCTGACACTTGCTAAAAGGCGGCTTTAAAGGATTTTTCCACTTCTTCTCATCTTTTTTCTCTCCTGGGATGGTACTCTAAATGATAATCTCAACTGCTCACTGATGGTGGTAAATTCATAATTTTTATAGTGAATTCCATCATTCCTAGTCCCGCCACTGGCAAAACACTGCTCTGCAACACCTAAGTGCTCTCCTTGTGATCTCACACAGTGTTTCATTTAATCTCATTGGGATTGATTTTTTGAGTAAGCAGATGGCTTGGTGTTCTCTAAGAATCCATAAGGAAATGCCACGCCAGAAATATTCTCCATCTCACGACATTAACTGTGCTGTGATCTGAGTGTTTGTAAGAGAGTATATTCAGCTTTTTTGCGCTGTTTGTCAGGAGGGGCTCATTGCTGATCCTCAGGCTCGTAAATGGAGATGAGAATTCTGATGGCAGATGTCTGTCAGAGAAAAGTCTATTTAGCCAACAGGACGCTGCTTCCACGGATGCCCTTGCTCAGGCAGCTCTCTAACCGTTTTGAGGAAATGGATATATATGGATATATCAAGTGCCGCTAGTATGAACTGAAAAAAAAAAAATATATAAAAAAGACAACTTGGATTAGCAACTTCTAATTTTTTTTTCAAAACACGTGTTCATCAAAACAATTATCAATTCTAAGGTGTTAATTTTTAGTGCCCAAATCATTACTTTCAAAAATCAGGAAATACTAACTGTAAAAAAGGTTTCATTCTTTTTGACCAATAACTATTATGATATATTGGATAGTGATGAACTATATAGCTTTTAGTATAAATTTAGCTTTTTATTAAATGTGGTAGCAGTTCTTTCAGTGTTTATGTATGGACAGTCTTGATTTTTACTTTGTTAGGAAACAGTGAATGACACTTCTAATTGCAAGGTTTTTTTTTCCTAAATCTCTATCAGATTCTCTTATATCAGGCTACTTTTGGTTAAATATTATTGGATTGCAGTATCTTGGATATTATTGTATTGCGTTCTTGAGGCTATGAAGGCCAATGGCATACTGTTGTGTATGAGCAAAAGCATAGCCAGAAGGTCAAGGGAAGCGATAGTTCCTCTTTATTCGGCACCTGGGAGCTTGCATCTGGGGAACTGCATCCAATTTGGGGCTTCCCAGGGCAAGGGAAAGATTTATGAAGAAGAGAAGTGCAGCAGAGGAACGTTGAGATGATTTGGGGGCAAGGGCATAAATGCAGGGGGAGGCTGAGTTAGGTCACTTGGAAGATGAGAGGACTGAAAGGGATCTGATTGCTGTCTTCAGCTATCCAAAGAGGGGCATTTAGAGGACATGGATCTTCTTGGAGGTGTGTAGTGAAAACAGAAGAGAAAAATCACATGTTGTAGCAGGGAAAATATGATTAGGTAAGAAGTGAAAACATATTCACAATGTGAGTAGTTAAGCACTTGAAGAGGTTTTCTGTGTTTCTCCGTTCTTAGAGCCTTTAATAACTACACTGATCGAGGCATGGAACAAACTGATATTTGAAATTTGCCCTGCTTGGTGCAAGACAAGATGACCTGCATGGACAAGATGACCTCCAAATGTCTCTTCCAGCCTAAAGTACTTGATATTTCTATCAATATCCTTATGAATGATGGAATTTAATTGAGTTCCAATTTTCTTGCATATTCTGAATAACTAAGAAAAATTACATTTATTAGAACTTTCCCTCTAACATCTACTTACCAAAGGAGGTATTTGTAGTGAAGGGACTAGATCTAATTTTGCCTACCCACATACCTCCAGATTTGTTCATGGAACTAGAAGACATCACACTTTCATTTTACTGATGGACTAGCAAATAAGCTTTCCTGTTTTTGCAGCTCCCTGTAGGTTCATCAGTTTTGCATAATTAGTACCTGAATGGAGCTATTTGCATGAACCAGGGTTAAAAAAAAATAATAAAAAAAAATATATATATCTCCTTGTTGTGTTCACAGAACATGCTATATCTGTCAAAGCTAGTTTATCTCTTTAAAGAACTTCATGTGCTTAGGCAGACAAACATATTATGAGGGTTTTTAAGAGCTCACTATAAAATTTGCACTCCTGCATCACCATACAGAGGATGTTGTTCTTGAGACTGCTAGTACATTGATGCATACATAAATATTTATTGTTTTGGTCTTCTCTCTTTGCCAGGCAGACCCAGGTGCATTATGTATGTAGAATAAAAACATAAAGAATATGTATAAAGAATGAAAAGGGTGAAGAGGAATCTTTAGAGGAAAAGGAGCTTAAAAAGACAAGAATTTTGCTCTGAAAATTTCTAGTGTAGTCAGGCCTTTAACTATTTAAGTTGTGCTGTAGTGCTGGATTTTATTATTATTATATTTTCCCTCTGTCTGCATAGCTCTGCTTTTGGATTGAATGTTTGCCGAGATGCAGGGAAAGTTTTAAACAGGTGTCATGAGTGAAGTTGATTGAGCAAAGTTGTGCCTCAGCACATTTTCAGTTGACTGTGAACTAAGTCTAGGGAAACAAAGCTAGGAGATGGCCTTGGGCAACATTCGTTCAGCAGTATATCACCTTTCAAAACTGATAGGGCTGATCATCTCAAATGAACCACTTGTAATTGGGATTGTTTTCATCTGTCCCAAATCTTACCTTCTCACAGTGACCTCCTGGCAGGACTAGAAAATGTTACGGAAAGAAATGGGAATTTTTTCGGGAGGGTGAAGTGAGGGGTAGATTTGGAGGAAAAAAATATGCTTGAATTATGTTAGTATTGTCTCAGTTCCCCAATCCTTTTCTCTCTTGTGTCTTACCTGCCAACCCTCTTGGTCTCTCTGGATGACTCAAGCCAGAGCTTATGTCCTCTGTTTCCCATCTTCCACTTTCTTCCTACTTCTCCTGGATCTGAATCACTCTATCTCTCTGAAATGCCAATCAGATGCTATATGTATACCTCAAACTATATACTATGGCTTAAAAATCCTTTCCTCATCACATGCAATTTCCATGGGTGGATATTAGGAGGCATGTGTAGTCAGAAATAGTTCCTCAGAAACCAGTATGAATTGGTTTCTGTTTGTTCCTTATTCTGTTTGTGAGCTTCTGGGACAGAATGTCGGGGGGGCTGGTGCAAACGGCTCTCCTCAGTTACCTGATTTCTTACCTGGACTATGAGCTGGGTCTTTAAAAGACTCAGGGTGTACCTAGAAATGTGATAATGATAGAATCTCTCCTTTCTGTCTTAACATGAATAGAGAATGCTGGGCAATATCGTAAAGCCCTATCTCATTTCTTTTGTGGCATTAGTCTGACAATTGCCATGTGTACTCTTCAGCTACTGCACTTTATTGAGAGGAAAACAGAACAAAATAAACCCAAAACCCCATGAAAACAAATCCATAAAGAAGCATCATCCCCACAGTGTGTGGGGAAAGGTGTAGGAAGGGGGATTTGGTTATATAGTGATGTGTGTGGTCACGCTCCTCCCAGCTATGCACATATATTGTGGACTGTTCCAGCAGCACGTTTTGCCCTCTGGTCCTACTCAATGATTCATTAAATTCTGTTGGCCATAAATGCTCTTTACTGTTAAAAGGTAAAGCTTAATTGTGGATGAAACATCTTAAGGAGGACGGGCCACCTGTTTCACTCAGTGCTGCTTTAGCAAGATCTTATGTAGTGGCTTTTTTTTTTTGTCTCTGACAATCTGTCCTTTCTATTTCCTCTTAATATAATTAGGAATAGAGTTCTGTTTTGTTTCATCTGCTTTTGAAATATATTCATGGTACTATTTTTTTTTTTTTTTTCTTGTGGAGAGAAATAAACTGTGTTTCCAGGGACAGATCAGACCACAAGCTTAGGAGCAATGCAATTTAGCTTATAAACCATATAACCAATTCAATGCATTAGTAATAGCGGTATTTTTCCGGTATATAGCTTCACAACAAAATGAGAGTCATCACAACTGCAATTACATATTTCAGATGCTTCAATGTACGTCTTTTACAAGTAAAATCAAGCAGATGCTGTTTGGTAGCAAGAAATGTGTTAGAGAGAAACAGGGCATTGGCCTTTGCAGGTGTCTTGTGGGCTATGAAGTTAAATTCACAGGCCTCAATTCTGGCTTCAGGGGTCAGCAGTGGTGGCAGTCACAGCTTTGCTGCTGTTGAGATTTGTTTCCAGCTCCACTGTTAGTCTGTGTGCGGAGGTGATGGGGGTGGGGGGTAATGCTGTAGCTGAAGGTCAAGTGGGAAAGATGTAATCTGCTGGAAATGTTGGCTTATTCGAAAAGCATTTTTATCCCATAATGGCTGAAATGATGGCAGCAGATGCAGAGTGGTGGTTTTGAGACGATTTGTATTGATCATCTTTGCTGGTCTCTTATTTTGTTGCCTAACAAGTACTGCTGAGCTTTTTGTCCTAAGCTGATGATAATATATAAGGATTGTCAATAGCTTTCTTTATCATTATTTTTAATTTGCATATTACACACATACTGCAATTACCCTGCCCTTTGTGGCTGTTTGCTGTAAGTATAAGGAGAGAGGAAATAAAAGAATAAAAAAATAAAAAATAATAATAATAAAAAAAGAAATCTGCATTTTTCATTTTGGTCTGTAAGTCTGGACAATAGTCTTGATGCAACAGCATATAATCATTAGAAAGGGCTATAGATAGCAGTTTCAGTTTTAGAAACTTAACATTTTTTCCTTTGTTGTAACGTGTGACCTTTTCATCTCTTTGATCCCTTAAGCTGTGGACTGCGTAACCTTGGATTAGTAGAAACAAGAAATGCTGTGCATCATCTAATGACATATTTCTTCTGGCTACATCAAAGAAGATTAGATAAGATCTGTTGTAGGAAATCTTCTGCATAGTCTACAGGAGCGAAGGTTGTACCAAGGATACTGTGACTTCCTTTTGTGAAGAAGGATAAAACTAAAATGGACTGCCATGATGGTTTATCTTAAAAGCTTAGGGAAACCTTGAACATGTTTGAAATAATGTTGATGGTGCAATAGCAGATCTTCTGAAGTGAAAACTCCTTTCCTACATGCTGACACTGGAAATAGTAGTAAGAAGTTACTGAGCGTTAATACGACTTGTGGATAATTCTATATTATTGAGAAGTTGCTGTTTAATTCACTTCTTTTTGATACTGTGGTGTTCAAACTTCTCCAGGAAAGGTGGTGAACGGTAGTTTTGTCTTCAATCTGAAACTGAAATAGTAGTATTACTTTTCAATATATGTTGCTGTTGTTTAGCCCTGAGGTTAAATAGATTTCATTGTATCCTGTAATATGAATGGATGGCAAATCTGGTTTCACTCCAGCCTAGTCTGCAAAATGGGAATAATGCTTTTGTGGTTTGAAGATGGTGCACAACTGGCAAAATATGTTCAAAAATGTAATCAGTGAGCCTTCTTCAACTGTACATGGTGGTCCTCATCTTTAATTAAAATTAGTTCCTCTCTTGAAAGCTTAAAAATGATTACATTTTCTGCTGTAACCTTGCAGAACAGGAACGTGTAGGGATTGTGCAGAAACATTTATGATGTGATGAATTATTTAAAAATAGTATGTACAGAGGGAGAAAGGCCAGTCATGTTTTATGTAGAATTTCTGAAGTACTTGTAGTTGGTTGGAGTTACTGTGTGTAGGTATTGCATGGACAACACTTGGCCTGGATGTCAGGCTGCATCTTCTGTCCTCTGTTCGTAGCTCTTTCTTCCCACGCCTGGCACAGGGAGAAGTGACACCTGCATTGAGCAGGTGTCCCAAAGCCCAGTGAGATGCTTCTCCTTTGGCATTATGTATCGGTCATACCTTGGTCAGTATTATTGGGTGCAACAAATCTGTGGTGGTGTTGACAATTAATTGATGTTTTTTTAGAAACCTGTGCAGAAGTGTATGTTATACCATGTTGTGAATGACATTCACAGAGATTTCAGTTCCCTCACTTAAAAGGTAGGTTTGATGGAGTACAGGGGAGACACCAGGCGAATAAAGGACGTAATATTGGCTGATGGAATTGATGTTTTTGAGCATTTTCCATAATAGCTGAATGCAACAGGTATATTCTTTCTCTTCTAAAAGAATGTGCGGTGATTTTAATGAGTAATAATGAGGTGACGTTATGAATGTGAAACATCCTGTGCATAAAGTTGTTTGACAGCTTGCCCGGCCTGAATCAGCATTTTCCTTTAATCTCTCAAAGTGTACGAAAGGGATTCTGCTCCCATCCGCCCCCCCCTCCCATTCTCAATGACTAAATGTCTTATCAGAGATCAGGCTTTGTATCTGTTTGGAAGAAAAATAACCAGTGTGGGAAGGAAGTGAGTTTCCTATAGCTGTGGTAACTTGGGCCCTTAGGATAGGAAGAGACCAAAATAGCTGTTAGATGAGAGAGGTATCCTTCAGGATGTAGAGGAGGAAAAAAATAGACTCGGAAAAATTCAATCACGCAGCCTAGAATTTTTGTAATAAATATTTCCAGAGGTAAGGTAGACAGGATAACAGTTAAAGAATTCAGTTTGAAAGTGTTTTTGCAAAGCTCCTTGTGGGAGAAGTGAGGACGGATTGTTATTTTTGCTCTGGCATTTTAGCAACCACAAATTTTTAGCTTTGGCATTTCTTATCTTGAAAATTTATTCTTAGTTTAAACCTAAATAAAAAAAACTCAGATGCACGCGCTGAAGTATTGGTTATATATGACAGCTAGTGTGTAAAAGTGCCTATAGCAACAAAGGATTTAAAACAAATACAATATTTCAGAGTTGTTCTTGGCATTACAACTCCCATTACCTCAGAGCAATACCTTTTAATCTCTTATTTGTTGTAGATGAAAATGCCTCTGATTCCTTGCAATCCATTTGTGAAGTGGAAGCTCTCAGTAGCCAAGCTGACATACAGATGTCTGCCATATGAGATCAGAATTTTTAACGAAATGTTTCATGTACTTCAGGAAACTTTGAGTTGTAAAGATGATGTGGCAATTCTTTAAATTTTGGCTTTTAATAAGATTCAATGTCAGACTGTATTCTGAAGTTCCTTTAGAGTCCAGTGTAAACTGTTCAGTAAGTTTATATAGAAGCTAATCACATTATGAAGTATTTCTAATCACTTAAAATATTTGGCTTCTTGGCTGTAAGCATAAATGGTATTCTTGATCTCCAAGCTAGATCACTGGGAAGAATAGATCAAAATGC
Organism: Jacana jacana; assembly: GCA_013400555.1. NCBI lineage: Eukaryota > Metazoa > Chordata > Aves > Charadriiformes > Jacanidae > Jacana > Jacana jacana. The sequence goes on along the minus strand of VZTM01010109.1, from coordinate 1,817 downwards.
AATTAAGACTGTCTATATTTGAAGCAACTCTCTACTGACATTAGTTGAAATGGTGCAAATGGTTGCAAGTCAGTGAGTGTGAGGTTAGCACTAGTTGGTTAGAGCAAGTTTTTCATCTGTTTGGCTGGTCAAGGAACCTACAGCAGCTCAATGAATCTGTGTTAAATATTTGAATTTAGTACAGACAGGAATGAAGAATAATTTATTAAAATGCATATACCAAGAAAGGAATTCAAGACAGCTAATAGCAACCAATCTCTGACAAGATTTTTGCAAATAGAAAAGAAAAAGCGAAGACTGGGTTCCTTGGGTATTTGTGAGATCATTCAGACAGGTTTTGTCTAATGGCCTGAAAAATATCTTTGGCACTTCTGAGTTCATTAAGTTTCTGCCTCTGTGATGCTTCAGACGATATGAACAGAACAAAACTTGTGGTACAAAATCATTTTTATCTAAAAATTTCTGAGAGTGAAAAAGGTTTTTTATTTCTCTGTTCCCCTTTTTCAGTATAAATTCTCTCTAGCACTGAAAGCCTTTCCTTCTTCAAGTTAGCACGGAATCACATTTTGATCATTTCCTTTCTGAGCTTCTACTGTTTGTTTAAACAGATGAAAAAAGGAAAAGCAAATATAGCTCTTTGCAGCAGATGACTCCAGACGGTATGTTTAGAGTGGGCTTAGCTGCTGGAGAACTTTTTTGTTCACTAGTGATTTGCTGCAGAACAACTCTGCCTGAAGCACTTGCGGTGCTTGTTGGATTTGGTGCCTAGGTTTGAAGTTTCTTTGTCCTCTAACTCTTGTAACCTTAATGTGAGTTCTGTGACAACCAAGAACCGTAAACATTCAATGTTGTACTGCTAATCAGGAGGGTATAGAGATACTTCAGGCTGATGAGATGGAATTGATCAAAAGGTTTTAGAAAGTGGTCATGATCTTTGGGTTTGCGAACGTTTACCCTTATTACCTTCATAAAGTGGAAGGAGTTAAGACATAGGCTACCTTTATGTGCAGAATCCTGTGGGTGTGTTCCTGTATGTGGTCACTGCAAGACTAGGCAGAAATTCCTGGTTACCTTCTTGCGTGGTGTTTCATTAGTCTAATTAGACCTGCCCCTTGCCACTTCTCATTACGGAGGATATGTGGTCAGAGGTAGTTTAGGAGCTTTGCTTCCAAGTGCGGTGTAGAAGTAGATGCCTTGGAAGCTGTGTCCCTCTGAAGGGCAAGACTTAAGAGGGTGACAGGATAAAGCTTGGGAATCATGCTATACTGCTCTTGAATATGAAACTGTAGTCTGGGTAGTGAAATGTTCTTCAGCAACTGACATGGAAACAAGCATAGGAAACAATTCTTCTAAAAAATTAATTGTAGCAAAACGCCCTGACTCTTTGGTAATTTACTTCATTTTGGAGATTTACAAAGTCATAACAAATAACATTAAAGGCCATACTGATGGAATAGGTTGTTACCACTTACAGTGTGGT
>VZTM01010108.1:3644-19855 GCA_013400555.1 Jacana jacana | reverse complement strand
ATGGCCTTTCATCTGAAGGCTGAAATTTTACCCTTCTATTGCATCTTCTTGCCAGTAAGAAGTCAATAAAATTTGCCCCTGTTCGCAGGTCTTAATGCTTCTCTCCTTGAAAATAATGTTGAGTTATTCTTGACCTTTTTCACTGCTCCTTGACTCTGTAGAACTTAGTTGATGGTCGAACCTATTTGCTACCTTCAGATACTGCTTTTTGAATGGTCCAATCCAAAGATTAACCTGGTACAGATGGCATCCTACATTTTACAAGATTCTCTGCTGGCCAAATTCTCAAGGTACAAAATACACTCAAATCAGGCTCTTAAAGTCGTGACAAAGACTAACAGTAGCAGGAAAACAGTTAAAAGGAGCCAGTGAGGTTTCTCTAAGGTAGGTGGTCAGTTTAGTTTGCTGGAGAAAGTATAAATGGATGAGGATTACTTCATCAATATCCATCCATAATTTTGTGATGCTTGTGATGCAAAATGAATATCCTTAAGACCATTTTTTAATCAGAAATATTATCTAGATGAATTTAACATTTATTCCAGTATAATGAAACACCAAATTTAGAGATAGAGGCACCACCTGAAATCCTTTTTAGACTTGCCTGTGACAGAAGTTTGAGGAGTCCTGGCTCCCTCTGGAGGATGTCACGTTTGATAAAAGATTTCACGTATCTGTCACTAGTATCTTAAATGCTGGCATGAAGATCCAGATCCACAGGGAGGCTTGAGTCTGGCAGTGTTTAGTGTTATCAGACCAAATGTTTAGGTGCTTTGCTCTCCAGCAATTCCCAGGTTTGTTTGATACGTAGTGAATGGATACAAGTTAGATGACTCATTGTATTCTGAAACAGGATAAAGGATTAATGAAGTAAGAATGTGGAGCTGCATCACAGACAATTGACTTACATCAGTGGATCCTCAGTTTTAATTCTTGCTTCTGCTAATTCTGCTAATGCCTAATATACAATGGCGGTTTGAGATCCAATTGATACTTTTATTCGTTGAAAACAGGAACAGCCTCAGCAGGAATAAAAACAATACCATATGGATAAGATCAGAAGAGCTAAAAGATGCAGATGACCTCAGACAAGGGAGAGAACTGGACCTAGCTGTGGTTTGACTTCAGTTACAGAAAAAAAATGCAGAAAATTGTAGCAGCACTGTCTCCTTTGGAAAGAGTCTGCACAGATCTGTCAAGATACAGTCTGTATAGGTGCTCTGTGAGATGGCTAGGGAATTGGCCAACAGGCTGCACTCAGAGGGTGGTGATCAATGATTTCTACTCAGGTTGGCAGCCTCTCATAAGTGGGGGCCCCCAGGGATTCATACTAGGACCCACACTGTTCAACATCTTCATAAATGACCTGGATGATTGGACTTACAGCACCCTCACGAAGTTTGCTAATGACACCAAGCTGGGTGCTAAGGTAGACAAATCAGAAGGGAGAGCCATCTTACAGAGGCACCTGGACATGCTCTAACACTGGGCAAGCAAAAACTTAATTAGGTCTTTTCTCCCTTGAGAAGAGCAGGCTCAGGGGAGATCTCATCATCACAGTATACCAGTACTTAAAGGATTGCTTCAAAGAGGACCGAGGCTCTCTCCTCTCTTCATGAGGAGCAGCATGGAGAAGACAAAGGGAAGGGGGTACACTCATAGGATGAAAGAATCATCCAGGTTGGAAAAGACCCTTGGGATCATCGAGTCAAACAATTTACAGGGTTTCCTACCTGTACAAGAAAATAAGTTTTTACAGTGAGAACAATCATTCACTGGAACAACCTCCACAGGGACATAGTAGAGTCCCCATTGCTGGAGGTTTTCAAGATGCGATTGGACAGACTGCTAGATAATTTCTCCTTACCATGAAAGGCTGAACCAGATGATCTTTTGAGGTTCCTTCCATCCCAGGATAGTCTATGGGTCCATGTCTCCATGAATAGTATTTCATTTGTGGATCCTGATGGAAGATAAACATGGGTTTTACTTCTAGCTGTTTTGGAAATAAATCCTTCTCATACCAAGAGCGTATTTGCAACCAGCTTGGAGACTTTACTAGTGTAAGGCTAAGTGGCTACAAAGTCTTGACGTTTCCAGGATTTTGTGGTGGTTCAGGTGGACACATCATTTATCTCTAATGCAGTGTTCTTCAATACTATTCTGGTTCTATTTTGTTTTCTATGAAAAATTTCTCCTGGGAGAAAATTTCTGAAGCACAAGTTTTTATGAATTCTTAAAGGATTATTATTAATATTTGTAAGGATTAGCTGAAAGATGAATCCACAGCTTTAGCAGAAGGGACAGATTCAGGATGCAGTTGGGAAGGAAAGCTCTTCACCTCTCTATACAGATTTTCTGTACAGGAAAGAGGACTCAGGTTGACAAAACCATTGTGAAGAGAGGTTGTGATGCAGTTCTTAGTGCTGAATCCATTCTACAGAAAATGGGACTTTCTCTAGTGCTGCCAGGTTTGTGCCAGCACTGAGTTTGCTTTTAGAAGAGAGTATTCATCCTTCTTGGAAGAGGGAGAAAAGTCCCTTCAGTGCTGCCAACAGTTTGGTGAGAAAAATAGGTAAATTTGGGTAAGATCCCACATTTAGCAATTAGTTTTCTTCATGTGGAGTGAGTGGGTGGAAATAAACATGACCCATTTCCTGAGAGAAAGTAGGAAATAAAATATGATGGTGAAAGTAAAAATTAATAAAATAAGGAGAAAGGGAGGAGGTGGAAGATGATTTCCTTGGGGTCCACTGATTTGGTCATCCCCAACCCTGTTGTGGGAGATATGTATCTTTGTCTGAAAGTCTGGAGTCTCTTCATCTGCTCATTCAAATTGTCAGTTTCTTGATTTATCTCTTGAAATAGTGTTTGTGGGAAAAGGAAAGCTGAAGAACCACTGTTATCCAGTGCACCAGGTATTTTCTCATATATATGGTGTCCGTGGCCAGTTGCTGGCTGTGGGGCTGCCAGGGGGCCTGTGCAGTGACCATCTGAGGCTGCCCCGTGCCGGACACAGCCAGTCCCAGCCTGCTTCTGGGGCCCCACCACAGAACACAGTTGAGCCCCTCACTCAAGCTGGCAGTACCAGGAGGGGGGAAAAGAGGTTTGGGAAAGGGCAGAAGGCAGCCCAGGCAGGGGAGGAGGAAGGCAAGGAGGGAGCAGCAGCAGAGGGAGCCAGGAGGAGGGCAGAAGGTGCTTCAGCCCCAGAGCAGGGATCCCCTGCAGCCCTGGAGAGACCCCGCTGGAGCAGAGACCCACCCTGCAGCCCAGGGAGGGTCCCAGGGACATAGCATATTTCCTGCAGGAGCTGTGGTCATGGAGAGCCCAGGCAGGAGCAGATTGTCCCTGAAGGACTGTGGCTTGGGGCAATACTTGTGCTGGAACAGGGAGAGGGGTGAGGAGGGAGGGAGAAGTGTCCCAGAGGGGCTGCTATGGACGGCCCGAAACCCCTGTTCCCATCCCATGTGCCACTTGTCAGGAACAAGGAGGTAGAGGAGCGGGGAAAGAAGGACTAGGGTGAGACTGGGGAAAAAGGCAGGGAGAGGATTCAGGAGTGAAAGACTGTAGCTGGTTGAGCAGTAGTTTTGTTTCTCAGTACCCCACTCTACTTTTCAGTAAGTTATTTTTCCCCAAATCCAGTCTCTTCTGCCTGTGATGGTAACCGATAAGTGATCTCCCTTTCTTTCTCTTCATCCAAACACATTTTTTTGTCTCCTTTTCTCCTCCTGTCCTGTTGAGGTGGGGGAGTAAGAGAGGAGTTGGGTGGGATTGGGAAGCTGGCCCAGGTCAACAGACCACACCCAGGTCCACCTTTGGGTGTGCGTTCTCTGACAGAAGCCGAGTGATGCTGCAAGTCCTGTGGTTTTCCTGTTTCTCTTACTGCAAGTTCAGCTGCAATATCTCCCAATATTTACTGATCAAATTATCTTTATATTGCTCTATTTGGTCTAATAAGGCTGCGGTTTCTCTCTTTTGTCACAAGTGCTTCCTGTTCTGCCTCTAACTGTTCCTTTAGCACTTGATCAGAACTGCCTTCTGTAGGTACGCCATGCCGTGTATCATCCAATTTAAACTGTAGAGCGGACATCTGAGTCAGGTTATTGTATTGTTGCTGTTGTCATCTTTCTTCATTCTATTTTAATTCTGTTTCTTCTTGCTTAATTTTTTGTAGTTGTTCCAATTAGTTTACAGTCCTCAAGACTTCAGTACCTCTGCTCTCCAGTTTTTCTGTCTGTGGCACCAGTTTCTCTATTTCTTTGTCACAAGCTGTAAATTCTTGGTTGTTTTCCTCCTTCTCTAATAAAATCTTACTGCGTTCATCCATCTTCTATTTTAATTCTGCTTGCAAAACTTCTACCTCCCATTGTCTAAGCATTCCAGAAATCTTTGATGTTTAACTGTTCTAGTTCCTTAATTTCTTGCATCCCATTAATTTTTCTTTCCTATATCTTATTCATCCATCAATTTTCACTGGTTTTCAAGCTTTTTTTTCAAGCACCAGTATTTGCTTGTTTAGATATACAGGCTCCACTAATAACTTAGTTGAGGCCTGACTACTACCTCATTGTTTTTCATGTTTTACGTCCTATTTTCTTTGAGAAGACAAACTTGAGTGGTGCTTTCCTGCCTGATATTGAAGCTGTAATTTCTTCTTTGCTAAAAATTCCACCTTCTATCCTAGAAAGTATTTATAATGGGATCCAAGGGGTTGCATTATTTCTTTTACTGTTTTGTCTCATATCACTTTTTTTTTTTGTCTTATGCAGTTGTACAGGGAATGTGAAACTTGTCAAAACCCCTAACGCTCTGTTTGTACAAAAACTGTACATTTTTGTCTCCATGTTTGAATCATGAAACACTGAAAAGTGTCCACATTTCCTAGCTATTGTTTGAGTGTTTGCTTCTGATTATGTGTGGAGATCTTTAGTCTTTTAGATTAAGGGATGCTGCCTTTTTTTGTTTGTTTGTTTGGTTTTTTTTTTCTCTATTTCTGTTTTGTTTGTTTTTTCTTCTTTTGTTTTGTTTTTTTTAAATGTATATGACACAGTCATGTTTTCATCTGTGTTTAAATCTCTTAGGAGTTACCCTCATAAATAAGGCTGCCTATCTGAATTAAGGAGCTCATTTTGAGAGGAGCTGAACCAGTGCAACCCCATTTTCTTTAACAGGAGAAATTCAATTGTAATAAGTTCTAGGAATAGGGCTCCAAAGAGAATAGGATGAAATTCCTCTCTCAAACTCACCTGAGACGTCTTAGGAAATGGCTGTTAGAGATCAAGGAGTGTCTGGACAAAGCTCTTATTCATAGAACTTAGTTTTAGGTAGTCCTGCGAGGAGCAGAGAGTTGAACTCAATGATCCGGTTCCTTCCAACTTGAGATATTCTATGATTCTGTGATTAGAACGTGAAAAATATTCTTCCCCGAAAAATACCCAACAAGAACAAAAAAGTTTCATTTCAGCAGAAAACATTGAAGCAATGTCTTTACACTTCTGAGATAAATTTCTGTCTTTTGACAGGAACCTTTCAGCTGGACCCAGGTAGAGATGATGGGTATCTGTTTTGGATGATGGGTATCTCTTTGCTCTGGTACCGATCTGTCATCACTGAGTTCAGTTTTATGCAGCTCTGCATTGCCCTTGGGAAGTGCATTGTGTGCTTTGACAGATGCTTCAACCTTGCACCTGCTGATACATCTGAGCAGAGTGGAGATCTGAATTGTTGGGTCACTGATGTGAAGCAGGAACTGTAACACTAAAACGCAATGGGGAGAAGAGGCGGCAGTCACTGTTAATTCATAGAATCACAGAATCATGGAATAATGGAACGGTTTGGTTGGAAGGGACCTTAAAGATCATCAAGTTCCAACCCCCTTGCCATGGGCAGGGGCACCTCCCACTAGAGCAGTTTGCTCAAAGCCCTGTCCAGTCTGGCCTTTAATGCCTCCAGGGCAGCCACAACTTCTCTGGGCAACCTGGGCCAGTGTCTCACCACCCTCACAGGAAAGAATTTCTTCCTAATATCTAGTCTACACTTCTAGGTTAAAGCCGTTACCCCCCATCCTATCGCTACACTCCCTGATAAATAGTCCCTTTCCATCTCTCCTGTAGGCTCCCTTCAGATACTGGAAGAATACTATAAGGTATCCCTGGAACCTTCACTTCTCCAGAATGAGCAACCCCAATGCCCTCAGCCTGTCCTCACAGGAGAGGTGCTTCAGCCCTCAGATCATCTTTGTGTCCCTCTGTTGGAATTGTTCCAGCAGATCCATGTCCTTCTTGTGCTGAGGACTCAAGAGCTGGATGCAGAAATTCCCTTTGGGCTTCTGTAAATGTCAGGCCTTGGTGGGAGGAACTTTCCAATTGCAGTATGGTAATATGTCCCTTCTAGTTTCTGTGTTCTTCAGCCCACCAGCAATGACTGAAACTAAGCCCAGTGACACCAGATCACTACCAGAGGAAGAGTTGGCTGGGATCATGGACCAGGAGACCATCCTGGAATTATGAGAGATACAGGCATAGCCATAGGCCTATCAGTCTTACACTGAAACCATGCAGCTTGACCTATCTTAGAATAGAAAGTGTTCAAGTTTTATGAGACATCAAGATGTTTGAACTGACCAATTTAGTGACAGCAGATTTTAGGGATCTGCTGGAATGACTAGGTGTCATGTCCCCAAACTTGCTTCTTTTGGAAAATAGTTCAGGGTGAATGGGTAGAAGATACTCAGGTTTTGTATTCATTTGGGATTAGGCAATTGCCAGGCTGTGAAAGATGTGAAAAATCTTTCCTTGGTCTGCTGGGTTGGATGTACCTGGTATGGCTTGAAACAATCTCTATTTCAAGGTCACTTTGGATTTCAACCTTGTGGAAGGTTTTAGAATCAGAATGTGAAAAGATTTCTATACTTGTAAAGCAGTGGCCTCTGAGAAGCCATTTCCTGGCTATCAGTTTATGTTGTCTCCTGGTTCCAGCAGTGAAATCCAAAACTTAACAAAATTTAGTATAAATAATCACTTTTCCAAATCTGTTTATGCATTTCAGTCTATAAACATTACAAAACCACTTTAGAACTCTCATGAGACACCATATTAATCTTACTCTAGTAAAAAAAAAATGCACTGTACAAGTATGAATTAAGAGAGAAAAAGAATGACCTTCAGAAATATATATCCTTTTATATCTATTAAATGACTGCTACAGAGTGCCTTTTGTTTGCACCCAGGACAGTTAAGGCTGACTTAACTCTCTGAGATTATCACAATGTAAGATTTTTCAGGTGCTTCAGTTAGAAGAGCAAAAAGTCTCTCGATCTCTAGCTGCTCATGTAACATAAGAGCAGATTGAGAAAGGTTAGTACTTGACAGTGAGACTAAATTAAGCTATGTTTCCAAGGTTTCTCATTGCCTTTGAGACAAGGATATAAGTGCTCATATCCTTATTGGGGTCTTAATTTTTCTGCCCTTTCCTTTTCCTGTCTCTCTTTTTGAAGAATGAAACATGTTTCTTTCGTTTTACTTTGCCATTCACCAATCTAACACCTACTCCTCTTCACCCGTACATTGCTGTGCTCTCTGAAAAGAAAAGTAAAGGGCAAATTGCTTTAAGGGTATGGCTTTGGGACCAAATGAAAGGCACCGTTGCTACCTTGGTGAGCATAAAAGGGCAGGAGCCCCTGAGGTGAGGATAAAAGTAGATGTAAAGGGTGCTGGTTGGTGTAATTGCCAGCTGCAGGGATACAAGGGCTGGAGCTTTTATGGCCTGTAGGATTGCAAGTTTCTTCAGAGAAGAGGTGATCTGATGAAAAGCTATGAGAAGCTAGAAATATAAAAATGGTTGTGGCTTACCTGGATCCAAATGAAAACCTTGCCTCAAAGGATCTAGTGCCAAGTGTAGGCCCTGATTCACTAATGCGCTGAAATATAGTAGGTCTCCTGTTATCACTATTGCTCACCTGCTAAAAGATGTTTATATCTTCGCTACATTGTACTCACCACACTCAACTCCTGAAAGCTCCCAGCCTAAAACCCTGGAATTAAAATGTCTGTCTTTGATCCTGGGACATGCTGAGCACCTTCAGAAGATGCTGGGAACGGTTGCAAACTGATTGGGTGAGGATGAAAAACATCAAGTACCTCTCGTGTTTGCAGAACTGGACGGCATTTATTGTTAAAATAGGATTTTCTGTTAGAATTTAAAAATCAAAAAAATTAGAATGGAACGATTTCCTCCTATTGCATACACAACTCCCCCTGTCATGCTCCCTTGTGCCTCCATACTTCAGCTTCCTTATAGGTGAGGTTTGAACTTGTCTGGCTCCTACAACAGCATTACTGAACTAATCTTTTTGATTTCCATGTGGCAGGAATGATCAGAAAGGAGCAGCCCCATCTGTCGGTGCTCCTGGTGGGAGTGATCTGGTTTTGTAGAATGATATATCAGTATAATCCAACAAATTGCTTCTCTCAAATGAGTCCTCTCATCTTAACCTGGGCTGTACAATGCCATCACCAATCCATGTCAGGGGAAGATGAGCAGGCAGCAACTTGTAGTAGATGAGAGCTGAGATGGTCTGGCATCAATCTGAGAGCAGGAGGCAAAGGGAAGCATGAAGTCCAAAGCATCAGTAACAGCCTGCTCCCTTGATTTTTCTGTCTGCTGTTTTTGATGTAAATTCTTTGGGATTAGGTAATGCTATGGGGTATGGTTGGAATACTAAAGACACCACGATGGGTTTTCTAAAGCTAAACCATTTTGTTCTCCTAAAATTAAATATTTCCTCCGTTGATTTGAGTACAATGTAAAAATTATCAGACAGAAAAAACCCAACCCAACCCTCTGCACCTTACATGAATGTTAAGTGGGCACTTAACATCTGAGAGTGATCTTGGTGCTCCTTGGAGAGGAGGTCTGACCACCACAGTGCCAAGAGACTGAAAGGTGTCAGTAGCTCTGCCTCTTGGAGGAGGAGGCAAAGCGGTGACAATGTCACCCAACATATCCATTAATGGAATCAGGCTCCTGAGGGAGGCTTTAACGTCAGTGTGCTAGGTGAGTCAGCAGAGGTCATTAAGGACTAATATGTGTCCAGGCACAGGAAAACAAAGTTAATATTCAAATTTGCTATTTAATTTTAAAGATGAGTGATTCAGAAATGGCCAGTGAAGGCTGTGATGGGAAATTCATTGCTATTAGAGTGATCCATGTGGTCTGTCTCACAAGAGAGAAGAGACTTGGAGTGGTGTGCAGTGCCTTCGTGGCTAACATTGGTCCTGCAAAAAAGAAGGATCCATGTCCTATAAATCATGTGGAAATTTACTGATCTTCTCTTAAAAGAAAATTGGCTTTTTCATTCCTGCTTCTGTTAAGAGGTTGTTTCACAGTCTTACTCCTTTGCCAGCTTCTGCTTCTTATGTCTAAATTGCATTTATTCATGGGCAGTTTCTACGTTGTCGTTCTTGTGCCAATGTTGTACTTTCCTGTACCTCACTCTTCTTCTTCCTTCCTGATGTTTTTCCATCCGGTGTATTTATAGATGGAGAGGGGATCTGATTGCTCTGTGTTTTGCTGAGTTAAGTGTGCCAAGTTCCTTTAGTTCTCTTCTTAAAATCAGCTTTCTGTTTCCTAATCTTCCCTTTACAGTGCCTGTTCCACATTAACTGGTGATTTTTTGCGGTCTCCCTACTTCACTGATGTCTAAATAAACTTTTATCTGCTGCTCTTGTCTTAAAAAAATAAAAACACAAAACCCCCAAAACAAGCCACAAAACAGATGTTTACTCAGAGAGGTAGTATCTAGCCTAATTTTAATGAGCTAGACTTAGGTTTATTGTAATAAAACAGGAATTGTATTGTGATATTTCCTAATTGTTCTTTCCTTCAGTCCTTCAGACTCTACCATAAAGCCTTATGTATTTCTGGGGCCACACTCAGGGACCCACAGTGATCTCCATTTCAGCTCCTTTGCAAAATGACTATTTAGCTTCTGCTTATTACCAGCCTCATTGTACCTTCACTGATATCTTGGATTTGTTGTAAACTTGTATTACTGAGAGTCTGGTTCTAGTGCCACTTCTGACAAGGTTCTCCAGCTTCATCTTCACTAAGCATGCCTGACCTCTTTTATTTTAGTACCTTGGATGTGATCTTTTTCAAAGCTTTGAAAAAGATTTGACCTTTCGTGTTAGCCTTCCTGTCTGTGCTCTTCATGAAACAGGTAATCAGGAGGACAAAAACGCTTGTTATTTTTTGAGGCAATTTCTCATTTATCATCGCAGTCGACCTCATATCAGGTGGTCCTTTTCTGCACCTGTGTGGCGGAGGACTGCCTGTAATTTTTTTGGTGTTTTTTATAATGTTTACCTCAACCTGGTGTTCCAGGTTTAGCTGTAGTTTATGACCTCCATGTCTTGTTCCTATTCTTTGCAGTTTTTCTGTTCATGCATCATATCATTTTGGAAAGGTTCACTCAGCTGGGCAGCAATAAAGTCTTTTTCTGCAGTATTTCTTCCCAAGCCTGAAATCCTCTTCTTATACAAAGAGGGAGCAGTCATGTCTGTGCAATTGCCTCTATCTGGATAGCAGCCCACACTCAAGGCTTTGCTGGCTTCTGTGTCCACACAGCAAATGTCCCACTCAGGTGAGAACAGGTCATGAAGACTCTAGGAGAGCTCAGGCCGTTAAACCGATCCCTCTTTTGATTGGGTGGATTGGAAGAGGTCGGTGAGGATGCTCAACCCAGGAGGTCACTTCCTGATGGGAGTATTTAGAGCCAGCTGGAGATGGTTTGCTTCATTCTGAGGAAAACTAGAAGCCCTGTATAATCATATTGAGCTATGATCCACTGTGCTTCTCAGCACAATTTATGCCATTTCTAGCTCAGACAGAACCTCGCTGTAACAGAATGGGTGGTTTTAGCATGGCAAAAACATTTTCCATGTACCATCCTCTTAGCATGGACTAAACACAGTAACCAGTCATAGAAAAGTATGGATTTTTGCAGAGGTACCGACAAAAAGAATGTTTTATTTGTTATTTGTGCTAACATTAATATGGTTCTGGTTTACATCTCGGCCTCACTATTACTTGTACTGGCACCGCCAAGAGGTGTGTAGCACAGGGGAGCGGGGAAGCAGAGATATTTATCTATATCTGATGCTAAGGGAAACTTATAGGACTGTGTCTTGCTGCCGCCGGTATTTTGAAGAGGAAAACCCTCCTCACAATGCACTAACTATTATGAAGTACAATCCAACTTCACAGCGTGGGAGCAGGAACTGTCATTTTAATGCTTTTATTTAGGCATAAAGTCACTGTTTGGCCATTCTTCCCTGCCTGCAAAGACTCAGAGGAACCTCTGAGGAGGAATGGTTAATATTTGCCTGTCTTACAATTTATATATTGATACGTGGCTTAAAAATAACAAAATACACCCAGATAACGAGTTTTATTCAGTTTGTCATATGGAGGTTGTTGATTTTAACTGGACAACAAGAAATCTGATGAAACTCAACTGAGGAAGTCTTTAGCTTTCTCTGGCCACTCAAGGTGACGCTGATCTTTGCTTATATTCTGCTTGTGATATTTATAATCTCCTTTGAAGCTGTTAATGTTTTGCCTGAAACTTGCATTGAAAAATTACTTGTTATCAAAGATTTTCCGGAAAAATGTTAATTTTTAAAAGGATTAAGCAGATTAATTTTGAGCATTTAAATTTCTATTTATATTTGCCTTTAGCACTTTCATTACCCTGTGTGTTAATTTCCGTGAACGTTACTGGGGTGTTGAGGGACTGATCAGTCTGAGATCCTTTACCTCACTGTCCTCTGCCATTACTCTAAATGACAGTGTCACTAACTTGAAGTGCAAAGCCTTGCAGTGCACACATATGCACAATTGCACAGATCTTGAAACAACAGGATATTCAGAAGCCTCTTGTGTCTTCTGGGCATAGGACCATTTCCTAAAGTCTTTATTTTGGAAGAATTTTTCTAATTCCATGATGTTTTGTACCAGAATTACTTTATCATTGTGTTATCAAGGCCAGAGCTTTTGGCATCAGGTGCCAAATAGCCTGCAATAAATCATCTATTAGTAACTATTAAGTGTCATTCTTTTTATTAAGAATGAAAGCCTTTTTGGTTGTGTCTAAAATATGAGTGGCATTTTTGGCTGCATTCATNCTGCACTCGCTCCAGCACCTCGATATCTCTCTTGTGCTGAGGTGCCCAGAACTGGACACAATACTCAAGGTGTGGCCTCACCAGTGCTGAGTACAGGGGGACAATCACCTCCCTACTTCTGCTGGTCACACTATTCTTTATGCAAGCCAGGATGCCATTGGCCTTCTTGGCCACCTGGGCACACTGCTGGCTCATGTTTAGCCTCCTGTCGACCAGCACCCCCAGGTCCTTTTCTGCCAGGCAGCTCTCCAGCCACAAATACCATTCCTTAGTATTGCAGACCTTACTGGTCTCCCTGGACTTTTAACCTTAGAGTTTAACCTAAATCTGAGAGTTCCTTAGGTTTCTATGACTCTTCTATTCAGTTTTTGTTTTGAGTTGTTAAACTTTGTGGGTACACGGGACAATGTCTACTTATGACTTCTAGAATATCTCTGACATTCAAATGAATTTTCCAAAATTAAGGGGATTGAACAGGGAAAGGTTAAAATAAGATAATAAGATGAAGGTCTAGCTTCTTTCTGTCATTACACCTAGTCCTGTTTGCAAAGTCAGTAATAAAGGGTGGAAATAGCCTTCTTATGAGCTAGAACGCCAGGCAAGCCATGGGAAATCAGTGCCCTAATGAAAGCATTTAAGGCTTCTTGAAATGCTTCTGGACATGAGACACATGATGATGGAAGATGATAGATGTTATCACAGTGTGGCAGTAGGTAGCCAATTCAGTATTTCCTGAAGAAACTGCAGCCTCTGGAAGGGTCCATGCTGAAGCAGGGAATGTGTGAGGAGGATGGGACAGAGGAGAGCTGCTGTTATGGACTGACGGTAATTCCCTTCCCCATCCCCATGAGCTGCTTGGGAGGAGAGGAATTAGCAAGAGTGAAGCTGGGACTGAGAAGATGGTGTTATGTTTTGGGCAGTGTGGTTTTAATGTTTAGTTTTGTTTCTTGCTGCCCAATTGTGAATAAATCAAATCAATTTTCCCCAAATTGAGTCTGTTTTGCCTGTGACAGTAGGTGGTTAGTGATCTCCCTGTCTTTATCTCATCCTGGTTTTCATCCTTTTTTTCTCCTCCTGTTCTATTGATGAGGGAGTCAGAGAGTGTCTGGGTGGGAATTTAACCCTTAGCCAAGGACAACACACCACAGTATTAAGCAGCAAAAAATGAAGAGGGGATAGTGAGACAGTTCTAGGATGTTATTCTTAGCAATTAGTCTAGTGGAATTAACACAGTAAAACGTTAACATCTGCATAGTGAGGAGTGTCTCATTTCACTGCTGCATCAGTCCTTTAATTCCACATAGCTGTTATTTGGACATGATTAGACTGCATAGGTTGTCCAAATAGGGTATCCGTTTGTCAAAAAATTGCATTGCATATAGTTGTAATGAAAATGCAAAGGGTCTTAAGGCATAATTCTTGCACTTGCACTGGAATAAATCAGGACCTTAGCAGGACAGCATTAATTTGGTAAAACTTGGACCATAGTGCATAAGGGTCATCCATAAGCATAAGGGAGAGAAAAACCAGGCAGTTTAGATTTGGTTGCTGTTATTTTTAACTATATACTTGTGTGTTTTGAATATGAGCTTCTTCTATTTTCTGTTCTGAAAACTAAAATGTAAATGGAGAGATATCATCCCAAGATCTTGCCTAAAACAGATAGCTAAAAATGTCAAAGGTTGTGCTGGAATTACATCCAGTCTGGCAAGATCTGTCAGTTGAACTTTGAGCTGTGACAGCCATAACACAACGGCATCTGGCGTGGGTGTTTTTTTTTAACTCCTTTGGCTGGATACTGTTAGAGCCCATCGATTTGCAGGGGTCAATCTCCTGTCATGGTTTGCACACCAGCTATTATTTCACTGGAGGTGGGTCTGTATTAACATCAACTTGTATTTTTGTTCCCGATTGGGAACAAACTGGATTTTTTTTGTGTGCGTGCTTTTTTGTTGTTGTTGGTTTTTTGTTTGTTTGTCTTAATCTTTATTTTTGTCTTTAAATTCTCAGACAAAAATCAGACCAAAAATACCTGCAAGCGCTTCTGAGATCTGAGGAGTTTATAAACAAATTGACCAAACAAAGAGTAGGAGGGAAAATGCAGAGAAAAGGGGATTGACACCAACGGAGTGTTCCAGCGGGTCAGTGGGAGATCTGTGAATGGGTGGAGGTATCCTGAGCTACCATGCAGTGGAGCAGATACTCCACTGTACACTGCCTCTTATTCCTCCTTTGTGAAAGTGATGATGAGGGAAGACTGGGATGAGGTGTTTTTCTCTTCTTTCTTTAGACTGAGCTCATATCTATGCAAACTTTCTGAAGTAACCTGCACCGTGTGTAAGTTATGCCTGTGAAATTGCTGATGTTTTATTTTTCTGTCCTCCTTTATCTAACACAGTGATGACCTGTGGGATAGAAAATGACTAGAATGCAGCTGGTTTAGATGTGATTAATGCTAACACTTTGATGGTATGGTAGCCTCAATAGGGAACAGCAGAATGATAATCACTGTATATAAATTGGATTTTCCTAGATATGAGATTAACACATTTTCTTTCCACAGAATTTTCCTCTTCCTTTATTTTGTATTAAAGTTTTGTCACACCTTGTCTCATCTCACTGCCTTTTATTATTAGATATTTCTGCGTGTCTCTTTTCCCTACAAGAAGTTAGGAAATTTTCACAATCTTTCCTCATTAATCACACATCAGACCGGTGTATCTACTCCAACTACTGTAAAATAAGAGGGGCCTAATTAAAATCAGTATAAACTCACTTTAATTAAAACTGCAAAGCAGAAGAAAGGGCTCAATATTTGAGCATTCCACACTTCTATTGGAGTGTGGATGCCCAGAATGTGTTAGTGCAGATTTTTATGTTGAATCAGGTATTCACCTATGTAACAGCACATCAATTTTAATTCTTTCTCCCCAGGTATTACCAGATAAGAGCTGGACTGAAGATCCCATCTAGGATTCCCCACAGGGTGTTTGCTACAATAGCAGGACAGACAGGTAAGCAGGGGATTATGAGCTGGGGTAGGATGGAGACNGCTCAGGTGGACAGAATTGGTCCTAGAGAGCAACAGTCCTAGAAACCAATGGTTTTGGTTTTACACCCAAGCTCAAACTGGAGGACTCGGTTCAGGCTGGATGCAAGGTCACTCGCATAAGGATATTCATTGGTAGAGCAATGTTGTACCATAGGATTATTGCAGAGCTTTCTCTTCTAGTTGTTCTCCAGGTGTATCTTCAAAATTGGGACATTTCTGGACAGACATCACGGTCTGTCATATCTATTCATTTATTGCATTGTTANATATGGCTTTCCTTGATGACAATAGAAAGAGTTGCCTTACTATTTAAAGTATTTTCCGGGTGAAAATTGTTTCAGTGTTGATGGAAAAAAATTGACTCAATATTGTGCATAGAGGAAGGAACAATGTGAGTGTAGATTAATGAGTTCCTGAGCTTGGATATCATGTTTTGGTTTATTTACATTTTACATTTCAAATATTCCAGTTTAACATTACTTGGTGGGTTAAAGATTCTTTTTCAGTAAAAATGCTTTCTTTTTTTTTCAATTTGGAATTCTGGTTCAATTAAATAGACACATTAAACCACAAAATTGTTGTACAAATTGTATTTTTATAAGATGCAAAGGTTTATAAATAATCAAGAAATCACCTCAATAAAATGTCACAAACTCAAAACCAGAATCATGAAATTTATTTGGGAAACAAACATGCAAACAAAAAACAAACCCACTCCAGGTTTGGCAAACTTTGTAGTCCCCAAGTAAGAAAGAAAACTTATTTTTCATCATGTTCCAGTGTAATTCACCCTTGGTGTATCCAAAATCCCCTCAAGTACCTTTGCTCTCTGGAAGGGGTGTCAATTTCCATTAGTTTCTGGCACTGACTGTCTTGATCTAATGAAATGCTCTCAGTATAAAGATATCTGAAATTTAATTTACTAAGAGCAAAACACCCTCAACAACACACAACAAACCCCTCTGTTCCTATTC
>VZTM01010099.1:3167-68974 GCA_013400555.1 Jacana jacana | reverse complement strand
GCTTAGACAACACTTGTTTCTGATCATACTTGGAAGAATACTGACTTTTTTTTAGGAGCTAAAGTTAATCTAATAATAATAATGGGGCATGTTATCTGTTGGTATTAAATTTAGTAAATATCCTGCATGGGTGAAATAGTAAGGCATTATTGAGACACAACAAAAACATTGGCATTTTTTTCTCAGAAAAATACTACTGCTATTCTAATTTTCCTGGATAAATTCCAATTTCAGTTTTCTGCATGAAAAACTTCCATCAATGTATTTTCACCAACCTTGCCTGAAAAACACATCTCCAAAACCACTTTTGTTTCTACAGCTTTGTATCTTAGTCTAAAGTACAGTCAAGTCACACTGGCATAAAACAACTGCCCTCAGCCCCATGGAATGTAGCCCGTCTCAGATAAAGATCTAACTAGCAAAAAACGGAAGTGGTAAAGATGGACTATTTTATTCAAGAACTCCTTGCATTTATAAGAACATTCTTTTAGTCTGTATGAATTTAATTTTCTTGTTCAATCAATGCACATTTTATCAAAATCACTATGTTTCAGTCGAAAAAATCAAGCCATTAAATTGCTATTCATAAGCTCTTCCAAAGAGAACATAACAGAGTTAAAGGTTATAATTAAGCATAAAATTACACAGAAACACATACACCACACACACTTGAGAAGCACAGGGAATGCAAAATAACAGCCATGGAAAATTAAATCACTCACAGGAGATCCATCACTCCAAACAAAGCCATCATCAGGATTCAAGTAATATAAGCCCATCCAGAAATGCTGGTGGTAATAGCCATTGTTCCTAACAAAGAACAAAACAACAAAAAAATCCAAAATAATAAATGCACCATTTATAAGAAGTTTAAACATAAAACCAAAACTAATTAGGGCATTACATTATTTGTAATAATTGTTAATGCTGTTAAAAACAATAACAACCAGGGTGGAAATTAATTAATATGCAACCACTTCTAGCTGTTACCACTATTAACTCAGAGTAAAATACTGACCAGGAAAATGCCCAGATCCAATCCAGCTCCTGAAAATAAAGCGGCTTAATACTTTTGCATAAACATTTGATAGCTACCATTGCTCCAGTTATCAACTTCCCACTTTCTCTGTAAAAGCACTTACAGTTTCTATACCCAAAGTTACTTGCTACGGTTGAATTATGTTTGAAAAATAGCACCTAAAACTAGTCCTTGTCTGCAAGCAGACACATTTTACTGATTTATCTGATTTTATTGAGTCAGTCTGTAGTAATGAAGCATCAAAGACTTCTTCCTTACTGTAAATATGTAGCTGGGTTTCTATTTTGGTTGTAACATTTTGCAAGTCTGTCATGTTTCCATCTTGCTTCCCAGTTAGAGAGGGATGTACAAGTTCATTGAGTCCAGTCTATTCAGGACATGTTTCAAGTGCTAACCCTTTTAAGAGCATTTGATCTCATTCAGAAATCTCACACCTTGCTTTTTAAACTTCAGGGACTTACTAACTTTATTTGCATTCCCTGTGTAGGAAACAAGGAATCTGAAGTTGTTTCTGCTTTCTGATTAGTTCATAAAAATGACAGCCAACACATTCACATATTTTATATGTGAATCCTATTTGTACACTTGTCCCATTGAAACAACTGGCATCTGTTGTAATTTTACAATACCCCCAGATCCATAGTAAATACATTTATATCTTGTGATAAATGTTTCCTCAACATCAAGCTAATCTCATTTTATTGTTAGCTTCTGAGGTGATTGCCACTACTCATACAACTGCTATTTCATCAGCTTTGGTTTTTTGCTGTGCTTGATAACAGTTGCAGATAATTAATTCTGACTGGCATATACTGAAGCAAAAACATACTCTTAAAATTAAGTCTAATTAAAATGAATGGATATCCACAGTACAGATACTCACGCTATAGAATGCCATATCACATATTGTTCCTCTTTACCATTAATGGAGGCCAGATCTCCTCCTATAGCTCGACAAAACTCTTGAGATTCAAGCCATGTTTTCTTGTGATCTCCTCTTGAAAAAGGCTAAAGAGGGTGGTTTGCAATCAGACAAAACAGACCATATAGAACACAAGATCAAGAAATGTCAGCTACCCAAAAGCAATTAATTTACAATTAACTTGTTCTGCCGTGATTACAGAACCTTTGAACATAGAGTTTGCGTTCACCTCTGTGTAACACTGGCTTAGTATCAGTGTCTTTAAGTCAAGTTAGCAAACTGCATTGCTGACAAGATTATCTTCTGCAAGACAACAACTGGGACAAAGGCACTTTTAATTTTAAAAGAATAGGAAAGTCAGTCTTAGAAGAATGGGGAATTAAGACCAGAAGATCAGATTTCAAGATTGGACTTTAATGGAGTAAACAAAACCATGAGAGTTTCAACAGAAAGGAAGAAGACCTCTACATATAACCTGTAATTAAGTTGATGAAACAGTAAGACATATGTAAGCCAATTCTTATTGCATGTATGTGCAGCAAATAGAAACTACCTTAATGCAGAAATAAGCAACACGCTTACTTTGAAACAGAAGCTAATACGGTTGTTTGAGTCCCAACCTTCTGGACACTGGGGAATAGGAGTTGTTGTAGGAACAGGTGGAACCGTCACTCCCTCTGCCCACACTTTGCATAAGAACTTTGCCTTTTCTTCACATTTTATCACATCCCACAATCCACCTGAAATTCCAGTCCTCATGGCAACACAGCCTGCCTTTCTTCCTGGTTGTAAACAAAAATGCATAAAAGCAACAGTTAGGGGTTTATGAGAATTTAGAAAACTTTGTATTCTATCCTGATGGAAATTAAGTCTTTGTAGAGAGTCAAAAATGTTCCTAATGTTGACGTGAGTCCAGACCAGGTCAGGGAAAATGATCAGAGGCCTGGAACACCCCTTCTGTGAGGAATGGCTGAGAGAGGGGGGGATGCTCAGCTGGAGGAAGAGAAGACTCCAGGGAGTCCTTACCACAGCCTCTCAGTACCTAAAGGGGATTTATAAGGAACATGGAAAGAGACATTTTTACCCAAGCCTGTAGTGACTGAACAAAGGGAATGGTTTTAAAATGAAAGAGGGTAGATTTAGATCAGACATCCTGAAAAAAAAAATATTATGAAGTTGGTGAGACACTGGAACAGGTTGCCCAGAGAAGCTGTGCATCCCCATCATAGAAGTGCTCCCAAGTTAGTTAGGGCTTTGAGCCACCTGATCTATTGCAAGATGTCCCTGTCCATGGCAGCCAGGGGACAACTGCATGACCTTTAAAAGCTCCTTCCAACCCAAACCATTCTGTCATTCTGTGATTCTAACTCATAAAGAAAGAACAACAGCAACTACAAAACCCCAACAAACACCCCCACCCCAAAGAAACAAACACGCAAAATAACCTGTGATTCATCGATATCTGAGACACTGAATTGTGCCTCACATCAAATCACCTCCAGTGGCTCACCAGCAACATCATAACCTGTGATCCAACAAAATCTCCCCTACAACGAACAATGTGGTTATAACTAGTTTCTCAAATTTGTCTAATTTGAGTGATTTTCAAAACCAAACTTGCTATGTATAGGCCTAGTACTGGCTTCATGATCTACATAGCCTTACCACTCCACCTGACACATTCAAAGCATCATTTAGGCACTGAAATTACAGAGAATGAGAGCATTACCTGAAAGGCAAACTTAACAAGCCCGAACCTTGAAGGCTGACAACCATACCCTTTCTGATATGATCAAGTCAGAGATGAAATGACATGTTGTTGGTTGGGGGTGTTGGTTGACAAGTGGCTGAACATGAGCCAGCAGTGTGCCCAGGTGGCCAAGAAGGCCAAGGGCATCCTGGCTTGCATAAAGAATAGTGTGACCAGCAGCAGTAGGGAGGTGATTGTCCCCCTGTACTCAGCACTGGTGAAGCCGCACCTTGAGTATTGTGTCCAGTTCTGGGCACCTCAGCACAAGAGAGATATCGAGGTGCTGGAGCAAGTACAGAGGAGGGAAATGAAGCTGGTGAAGGGCCTGGAGAATAAATCTTACAACGATTGAGGGAGCTGGGACTATTTGGTTTACAGAAGAGGAGGCTGAGGGGAGACCTCATCACTCTCTACAACAACTTGAAAGGACATTGTAGAGAGGTTGGTGCTGGTTTCTTCTCAGACGTAATTGGTGACAGGACGAGAGGGAATGGCTGCAAGCTGCAGCAGGGTAGGTTTAGACTGGACATTAGGAAAAAAATTCTTCACAGAAAGAGTGGTCAGTCAGTGGAATCAGCTGCCCAGGGAGGTGGTGGAGTCACCATCCCTTACCGTGTTTAAGAGTAGATTGGATGTGGTGTTGAGGGATATGGTGTAAGGGAGAACTTGTAGAGTAGTGCAGATGGTTGGACTCAATGATCCCAAGAATCTCTTCCAAACTTAATGTTTCTATGATTCTATGATTCTATGAAATGACCTCCCACCCTCATAATTTCAATAGGGCAAGAAAAAATGGCTATTTTAATCAAAAATGTATTAAATAAGGAAATCACACATAATCTAGCAAAGATATTAACTAAAGAAATATTAAACAAGTCTTCTTGTCCTTGGACCTCTTGTCCTTCTCTACAATCCAATTTTCTCCTTAAGACCAAAGACACTTCAAGCATGCTGTGATCTCACACATCTCAGAACATGCATGAGCACATGTACTCTAAGATATGGCTGAACAGGCAGTACTTGCAAGCAGGACATGGGACTTGCTTGCAGAGAATAGTATAGGTACAAGCTTTCCCAGAACTAATGCAAATCAGAAACCTGATTTCAATTTGTTTCTTCCCAAGCTCATGTTGAAAACTCATTTGACCCCTAAGTAGGAAGATAGCAATAGCAGTGCATGCTTGAGAAACCAGCCAGATAATACCTGAGATGTCACTATACCACCAAGAGTGGGCTACGGAATGAAGTAAAAAAATTCAAGCAGTGAGCAATGTCTTTTGGGCACTGGACTCTTTGAACACTCTGGAGCCACACCTACCAGGCATTTGGGAATTCCAGTGTGTAAATAAGACAGATTCGCCACTAGTCCACTTGAATGTTCCCTTTTCTTCTACATCCGAAAGTCCGATCCAAAAGTATTTTTCTGTTCTCAGCCCAACTAGGCTAGTCAGATAGGCTTGTTCATACCTGTTCAAAAGAACACAATCATTTAATTAATACTGTTAAATTTATTTTTTTAAAGTTGAGAAATGCTTATTATTTTCTCAGAATTACTGTTGCACCTTCTTGAAAGTGTAGCTTGGATGGCTTTACTTGAACAAAGCACATAACTGAACATTACACAGTAGATATTTTGTAAGCTTGAATATCAACAGTATTCTGCCTTCCCTTTGGATGTCCAGTAAAGAAAGTGACAAAATCACAGACTGACATGAAATTGGTGGGAAAGAAGAAACCTAATGTGACTTCTGTGTTAAATCACTGTATTTTTTGAGGGTTTCTAGTACCCTTGTATTTTAATGACTTCATGTTTCAAACAAATCCACAACTGGAAAAGGAATCTCAGGATTACTGAAGAAATATACAAAAGTAGAGGCTAACCTAGTACGATAATAGATTATCAAACTAAACACTGTAAATTAGATCCAATGATCACGTAGGAAAAGTTGTGTTTTGGAAAGAAAACTTTGTAGAGGTAAAGCCTGTCATAGTTCATTATGGTGTTAAGCAAACAGCTTTCTTAAGAAATCAAAGCAAATAAATTTTCCCCTTAAGAAGGTATCTTCTGAAGACCACAGAAGGGTTAAAACATTTTTATGACAGCTGCAGTGCTATCTACATTTAGAGAGCTACCATCCATGAGAGCCAGAGCTTCCACACTAGGACATATCTATTTAGATTATACAGATACAAATAAGAGAAAGTGAAAATCGAGTCAACTGCAAGCAAAATAAGCTTTGTTTCTTTCCCTAACTTTCATTTTCCCAATATTCTACATTCAATAATGGGCATTAGCTGTTCAGAAATTTAGCACACACTAACCCCTGGCTGAATTGCAATGGATTTTCAGGTACCAAGCACTTTTATCATCATTTGGTTTCTTCTTTATATTTTTTTAATAGTAGCTCAATTCTGAGAAAACCAGATAGGTGAAAATTATATCCTCTTGCTAAGTTGAGCTACCTTTTGGAAGGAATTCAGAGCTATCTCCCTTCATTTAATAATCAAAACTGGATTCTGCATCCCTCATTCAAGTAAAACGCTTCCTCAAGCCACTACAATCTACAAAATAGGAAACATAATTTTATTTTTTTCCTTGATATTCCGTGATTTCATAGCCATCACCTATTTTCACTATAAACTGAATTCCTGGATTTGAATACACAGGCAAAAACTGTGAGAAGTTCTGGACCTACAGATAACCTGCCCTCTCAAGCAAGATTTTTATCCAGATCAGAATCTTAGTTTTAATATTCAGATGAGGCTAGGTGTTAAACCCTCGTGAGATCCTCTCATGATCGTAGACTTTTACATACCTGTCTTCAATAGTTGCTAAAAAGGCCTGATGCCTTCCACAGGTTTGATTTGCTTGAGGAAATGATACAAATGTATTCCCAATGAAGTAACAATAAAAACCATGTCTTTTCCAACCCTGTCAAAATAAGTATTATATGATTACATACCTTCCAGTTTTTCAAAACTTAAAAAAAACCCAACCCAAACCAAACCAAACCAAACCTGATTTATACTGCTGTCAACTAACCATTAGAAAGAGGAATAACTGAACTGAAAAAGCAAGACCCAAACCAGGTAAGTTCAGAATCAGAATTTTTCATCAGGACATTCCACTTATGAAGGCATAAAAGGCTTTGCTGCACACCTCTAGTTCACAGTCTAGGATTATAACAAACACATAGACATAACACAATCATAAGAACGCTCTTGAGAAGCAAATTTCAGCAAGGAAATACAACCTCAAACAGGTTTGGTTATTAATAATTAATATTAGCACTCTCTTCTAATATTCTGTCATTCAAATGTCATTAATTCAGGAATACACTTACAGAGGAAGAGTTTGTTGTGACCAGCCACAATCAACACAATTTTTCCTCTGACGCTTTTCAATTCCTCGCCTACGAATAGACTTTTTCTATGAGCATGCCCTTAGTTTTCTAGGCAAGGAAAACATCCAAAAGCATTAGCATCCCTTTATCTTCTCCAACAGCTGAATGTTTGTAAGGTTCCCAGGTATTATTTTACAAATACTGGAATCAACAACAAAGATTTCCTCCACAGCTGAGTAAAATAGACTTGGTAGAAAAGACATATTCTTCATGGAAGACAAAAGCCAAGTAAGATTGTCTATGACATAAAAAATTGCAGTAGCTTTTTTGGAATTACTGAGGGTTATATTACCAGAAGGTGAGCATCACCAAATAAAACATAGATCCACTGGCACATGAGACAAAGCACAATGGACTCATTTTACTTAGGCACTCATAACAAATTCTTCATAGAAAGCACTACCAGAGATGACAACAAAGCCTTCAGAGTAGTATGCAGACAAGCACACCCTTCCTCTTGTGAATAATTTTGAAGAAAATTGTAGGCAGAGCTGAAGAGCAACTGCTAGTACTGGCATATTCCTTAGGAAGGCTTGAATGCCAGCCAAGGGAAAATGGGCTGCTGTAGCGACTACAGGTTTGAGTTTTGGTTGAAGTCCTGGAAAAAGAAAGGGAGCATCAAGCACCAAATGATAGTCAGAGCATAGGTTTATTAATAGGTATCACTGATCCCATCTGCCATAGAAATGAGAAGGCCAACTGTTCTGATGACAACACAGAACCCATTTTTCCTGGTTTTGCTGTCACCTAGATGGCATTTTCTTCTCTTAATCATTCCCAGCATCCTATTCAGATTAGACAGATTTTTCTCCACTTACTCTCTGGCAGCCCGTGTCAACAGTTTCCTCCTCTGTAGAAGCTTCTGACATGGGTTTCCTTTTACAGATGTAGCCAATTTTCTTCTCACAAGAATGGTCTGCCCAAAATCCATCCTGAACATAAGAATAGAAAGTCACTGTCAAGTGGGATTTAGTCTTCAAAAAAGGTGCTTTATACTTTTAGATATTTAATTATTTTTCTAGCTTTAAAAGAAGCAAAACCTACACCTAAATCACAGAATCAGAGAATATCAGGGACCTTGAAAGATCATCTAGTCCAATCCCCCTGCTGGAGCAGGAACACCTAGATCAGGTCACTCAGGAATGCGTCCAGGCGAGTTTGGAATGTCTCCAGAGAAGGAGACTCCACAACCTCCCTGGGCAGCCTGTTCCACCCTCACTGTGAAGAAGTTTTTCCTCATATTGAAGTGGAACCTCCTATGTTCCAGCTTGCATCCATTACCTCTTGTCCTATCACTGGAGGTCACTGAGAAGCATTAATAATGTCGCCCCTCAGTCTCCTCTTCTCCAAGCTAAAGAGACCCAACTCCCTCAGCATTTCCTCATATGGAAGATGATCCACTCCCTTAATCATCTTGGTAGCCCTCCCCTGGACTCTCTCAAGAAGTTCCCTGTCCCTCTTGAACTGAGGGACCCATTCTTCTACTGGGGCTGATTCACCATTGACTTACACCTTCTTTGATTACCTGCCTTTCTGATAGCATGACACCTCCGTTACAAAGACCACTGATCTAATAAGCATGCAGGAGGAAATAGAGATGTCACCTCTCCCCACAGAAATCCAGTTGCAACAGAAAAAAAAAACCTAGAAGAATACATCCCCTACTTATTACTTCTATAGAACTTTTAAGATGCAAAAAATTCTTTGCCAAAGTTAGCATTAACATTGTTACAGATTCTCAGGAGAAACTATTATGCAGAAGAAACTTCTGTGCTCTTGCATAGAAAAAACCCCACACAATAACTTAAGTCAACAGCTACATGACTTTACCTTTCCCTTCATAACAACACAGTCCTCTTGCCTGTTGTTTGCATGGGTGGGTTCTCCACGAAGCCACTTGGTATACGTGACAGGTGTCCCATCGCTCCATTCAAAATACATCTGAACCTTGAGGTCATTCAACCCAATCCAAAGCTCATCAGCTGGCTCTAAAACATACAATTAACAGAGCTGATAACAGCCCTCTTACATGATGTGAACTTTTATCTTCATGAAACAGAAAATAATTTATTCCCAGGAAGGTTAAAAGGCACTCACAGGAAATTAAGGCTCCCTGCTTCACAACGAGGGCAGATCATTCCTCATATATCAACTCTAGTCTTCAGAAAAGGCCACTCACTGTGGCAATAGTGAAGGCAACAGAAAAGGCAATATAGTAAGAATGTTTAACTGTGTACAAAACTGTTATGTTTTTGGCTGGGAGTGCATAATTCAGGAGGAGACACAGCCAGGACAGCTGACTCCAACTGATCAAAGGGATACTCCATGCCATAGGATGTCATGCTCAGTAGATAAAGCTGGGGGAAGAAGAAGGAAGCAGGGAGACGTTTGGAGTGATGGTGTTGGTCTTCCTGAATTACTACTACATGTGACGGAGCCCTGTTTTCCTGGAGATGGCTGAGCACCTGCCTGCCCACGGAAAGCAGTGGATGAATTCCTTGCTGTGCTTTGCCTGTGTGTGCAGCTTTTGCTTTACCTAATAAACTGTCTTTATCTCAATCCATGAATTTTCTCAGTTTTATGATTCTCTCCCCCAACCCATCACAAGGAGAGTGAGAGAGCTCCTGTGTGGTGCTTAGTCACCCACTGGAGTTAAACCACAACAAAAACAGCCAAAATACTCTCTCTGGAGGAGAGTTGCAACACAACTAGGTTCATTCCCTTTTCCAGCTCAAAACTCTTGTAAGAAGATATGAAAAAACAGCTAAATAAAATGATACTTCCCCTTTTTGTCCTACCTTTAGTTAAGTGAAAAAGTGCCCTCTTTTCAAATGCTTGGACCCAGTGTTGTCTTTTAGAGCTGACAACCACAGCACTTGTAAGTCTTCCCATTACATGTGTTCCTATACTTTATTTCATTTCAAAGGAAAATTAAATTCATGTCTTGTTGGACATTTTTCAATTTACAGTAAATGGTGTTAACTGCTGGATTTTGGCTGGAAGGAAAGTGCAAGACTGATAAAGGATCTTACTTTACAGCAGCTGTTTCTTAGACGTTTATTTGTCTGGGCTTAAAACCCTCCACTCTAACACCTTGCTACTATAACGCCCATACCTAGTTTTGTTCTGAATAAACTATTTGAATAAGGAGGATTAAAAATTTCTAATCAGTCTGAACTCCATCATCATAAAAGCGTATTCCTCTCTATGGCTGATTTCATTACTTTGTTCAGTGCAATTGGCATTTTAAAATTCATTATTTATTTATTTATCTATAGTATGTCATCCAGCCCATGCTAGAGGCAGCAGGTGTCTCCTTTTGTCCATAGCACTATGACTGAGTTCACACTGACCAACTACATAGTCCTTTCCTTAGATAGCAGTCTTCCCAAGCAGAGTATCAATTACTTTGTTGCTAGAACTTATGATTAATATTTTTCATGAATGCTAGAGAATTTTTTATCACCTTTTCACATGGCTTGTGGCCCTGCATTTCTGCAACCCATATACAGCACTCAGAGTTTTTTCCTGTTCAGTTTGCTATCATAGTTCTTGCCTTCCTCCATAAGTCCTCCTCTAACATCCTCTATCCAGACTGACCACAGTCAACCTGACAATGAAATCACCCATGGAAATTAAAAATTGAATTGTGAGCCAACCCAAAAAGACATCATCTGTGGGTGAGTGGGTCTCTCAATGCAATTGGAACAAAAAATGAACAGCATTCTTCAACAAAATTATTACATGAAAGATATCTAAATAAGCCGAGCAAATCAGAAATGGTCAAGAGACATTTCTGGCTCTGTGGAGCCTCTTCCTGCATAACATTTTCTCCTCTGAAGAATAAATGCTGCCATAAAGTTTTGCAATCATCTCTACAGCTGGGTGACTAAATACCAAGATATTTTTTTTTCCAGCCACTTGTGAATAAGTTGTTTCTCACTCTCTCAGACATGCACTGGGCCATGTTTTTGCCGCATCACATGCTGGAATTCTGTGTATACATCCAGAATGCAGTTCTTTATTCTTCTTCATGTTCCTCTCTAAAGTTCTCCTTTGTGGGCAACGCCAACAAAAGCTCAGCTGCGATGACAACACTCATCTCATTGTAGCCATGGAGCTGCAAATTGTTTTGCACAAAGACAGACTTTCGTTCTTTCTGTGCAGCATTTACTGCAGCAGAGTTCTGATGCAAAGATTTTCTAGGCACTGCAATACATGGTGTTCTCATTTCAGTGGTGAACAAGGGTAATCTGATACTGTCATAAACTGCCTTAAAAGGCTGCCTTAGTTGTTCCAATTTTACTTCTCTGAAAAGAATGCTTTCAAAATAGTCTGTTGCCGTGAGTGTACCATATGTGAAAAGCCTCATTTCCTTCAAGACTATTTGCCTTTCAGAAACATTCATTTTTAGAAAAACAGTGCAGTGCAGTCAACTCAGGAAAGGTCATTGGAGAAAGCAATAGACTGAAACAATCTACTTCTAAGGAGTAAGGTGAAAGTACAACTAATTTAATTTAAAGCCTAACTTCATTCAAATGTCCTAACGTCTCATCAAGAGGTCTCACCTTTCCTGATAATCTCCTCTGAAAGAGTAAAATTTTTGTGTTGTTCATTAAAAACAACAAATCACTTTTTCAGGAATGTGAGGACAAGCACAAGTTACCACAGAGTTGGCCAGGATGCAAAACTAAAACTTATCAGCTATTTTATGACACTCCAAGACTGCTTTCTACGCTGCAACCAAAGGCAGCTTACTGCTCTTTCAGTGAAGGATAAACTAACTCACACTTACCTGGCACTAGAAACACACACAGGATCAGATACTGCAAAGAAGCCTACATAGGTGTGAACATGTTCCTCCTACATGCAAAATCTGGCCCACGTAAAGCAATAGCAACCACAAAATTGCTTCAGTGTCAGTGTGGTTGCATCTCCCCTAATGAACACACAACATCTGTAGCCTAACTTGCCTTGCAATAATTTGAGTGTGCACTCAAAAATGGAGATGGTAAGTATCATACTTAATTTGGGGCTTATCTGAATCCAGACACTGGGACAGACAGCCTCCTTTCTCAGAAGAAACACAAGCAGCATGACTTTAAAAATATGGACATGGCAGTGCTGTAATAGGACCCAGATCTTCCCAAACGTTGACCGGTAGACTTTGCTTCCTCTCATCTATTTTTTTTAAACAGTCTCCTCCTTTAATTAAAAGATTAAAAAAAAAAAATATCTTTATTTTCTGAGTAGAAATATACGTGGTACTGTAAAAAAATACTCACGGTACCCAAGCTGAGAAATAACAAAGCTGTACTCTTCAACATTATGGATGCTGGCCAGATCCCCATCCTCTTTCCTGCAAGATGTTAAGGCATCTTTCCATATTTTGCGGTCCCTGTGAATTATGTAACAGTGACCAGCATATGACATCCATTGATCAGGACATCTAATAGGCACGTTAGTCTCTGAAAAGAAAAATGACCATAACAAGTTTCAGAATTCTGTTCTTAACTAAAGACTGAAAATCACATATGGAAAGATTTAACAAATTAATCACTTTTTTTTTTTAATTGAGAACATCAGAACTGACAAATATGTGCAGGTATAATAATCTGCATGCATGACTAGAAGTTGAAACTTCCAGATTTTTTTAAATGAACACTACAGTTGCAAACAAGTGCTTGTAAGTTGTGAAAAGACAGAATTAAAAATCACCATAAAGCACAGTTTTGACTTCTATATGCATACAAAAACACTGAAAGGTAAGGTCTGCAGAGCTGTGCTTTATCATTTTTCTACACTCATTTCAACATTTCTCTTCCTCCTCCAATCTGTATAGCTGTCAAAGTTAAGAACCTGGGCTTACAAAACATATATATAAAGGTAATTTTTCCAAAAACCTTAGGCATTTTATGAATTAGCCCCATGTGCTAGACTAGCAAAGAAAAAAATAACTGGTTCCACAGGATCACGAGAGAACTCCAATAAGAACATTGCTTTCAGGACTCTTTTTAAAAGCTTCATTGAGAAAACTATACTGTCAAAATAAATTATTTGTCCTTAAAAGTTGTTCTAAAAAGTTCAACGAAACAGCACCAGAGTACTGCCAACAACCACACTGCAGCTCAGCAAACAATTCTGCCTTGGGAGGAGTGACACCAAAACACATAATAAACAGAATACTGCTGTTGAAGAAACAAATCATAATCCTTTCAGCACTTTATTTATAATCAGCAGATGGGTTTAGCAAACAGCAACAGAACAAGCACAGCAAGTTTCAGAAATTCTGTTGGCAAAAAAAGTTGTGAATGCCAAGGAAGGAGCAGCAGTGTGTTTGTGTATGAATGTGGCGTACATTCCGTAGAAATATTTAAGTAGGCATTCTTATCCCATTTGAATTGGAATATGCTGTAAACAGCTATAAACATAATCTTTGCAGACGTGCCTCAGAAAAGTGCTAGCGTGGTCTCACAAAGTTTAAGTAAAACTAAACTTTGTCAGCCTCAGACAAGGGGCTCAGTGTTTGGTCCGAGCCCTGTAAATCCTGCCACAGGAGAGGAAGAACTGGAATAGAGAAGTGGGGGGACTCCAGAAAAACAAACTGAATGTACATGGTGGTGTTGGGAGAAAAGACAGAGGACAGAGGTGGCAAATGCTGTTGTAGAGGTTAATCTGATGCTTTAGACAGCTGCCTAATTCGTCCTGTCTGGTCTCAGCTCTGAGCATGTGTTCTACAGTGATTTGCTCTAACAGTCGAGAATTGCTTTGAAAAAATCTAGGCATATATGAACCTCCAACACACCTGTGCACCCTTCTGCAAACTGTAATCACTGAATAAAACAGACAGCAATGGTTCAGACATGGCTACGAGAGCAGTCACAAAGGTATTTATGCCCTACAGAGAGTCTCTTTTCAGACCGAGAGAGACTGTGAGACTCTTACTGTAAACGCCAAAGCAGCTACGGCAGGCTGGGAAGCTCTTTTACTTGTAAACATCAGGGAATTTGTCACAGACCGCAAAACAGGAAAAGTAGTTAAAAGTCCAGTTTATGTGGTGTGAGTCTTACAGAATGATATAGCTGGGGATTTCTCAGAAAAACAAAGTCTCCAGCAG
Organism: Jacana jacana; assembly: GCA_013400555.1. NCBI lineage: Eukaryota > Metazoa > Chordata > Aves > Charadriiformes > Jacanidae > Jacana > Jacana jacana. The sequence goes on along the minus strand of VZTM01010099.1, from coordinate 54,742 downwards.
TACTCAGCTTTGCAGTACTCAGCAACAATGAATGCTGTGCTTCCCTATTCTCCTTTTAAAGAAAATACATGACAACACAAGGCCATACAATCTAATTTTCATCCTACTGGAAGTAAGTAATACTCCCTGAGCTTCATTTGACTTAAGCAAAAGGAGAATTGCAAGTTAAAAGAAGTAAGATGGAACAAAGGAAATTGCATTAATATGTAGAAAGTGTTATCACAGTTGTAAAGCTGATGAACTTACATGGAATGGAGCAGATACAGAAATCAAGTCTGTAATTGTAGAATGGTTATTCCTCAAAGAGAGAGCAAATACTTTTGTAAACTATAAGCCTTACATCCTGAAGTCTGAAGATCTCACAGTGATTGACCTGGGTCTCTAAAAGGTTGAAAGCACTAGCTAAAGTGTGTTTTGTGATTCAGGCAATTTTCTCTCTCTCCTTTTCTCTCCACTCATTCTTTGTGGTCTGACAAGAAACAGGTCACACAACAGTCACAACAGTGACACTAAGAGAATTTATTTTCTCTAATCAAATATTTCTTGAAACATTAGAAGCTTGATAATTTAAGGTCACTACAATTTGTTGGATTGGGATGAAATCTGTTTTGGCAGTCACTTGGTAGATGCAGACAGACAGCCTTTCCTTAGAAAATTAAGTTTAAAAATATGCAAGTTTTGAGGGGAAAATTAACAGGTTCCTATTGATCCAGTTTGTTGTATTACAGGACAAATGCTTTGAAGCCCAAAGATTATGCATCACTTAGATGTATAAAATCATGTGGCCCCCTGCTGGAAAAAAAACCCACTTTGCTACAAAAAAAAAGCTGCACAGCTGTTGCTTTGTGAAAATCTTCATCTGCAACAGAAACAGATGTTCTATAAAGATTTATAAAGGTACCAGTGTAGGTTGGGAAATGACCTGTTGGAGAGCAGCATATGGGAAAGGGACCTGGGGAGCCTGGTGGACAGCAGGATGACCATGAGCCAGCACTGTGCCCTCATGGCCAAGAAGGCCAATGGCATCCTGGGGTGTATTAGAAGGGGGGTGGTTAATAAGTCGCGAGAGGTTCTCCTCCCCCTCTACTCTACCCTGGTGAGACCCCATCTGGAATATTGTGTCCATGTCTGGGCCCCTCAGTTCAAGAAGGACAGGGAACTGCTGGAGAGAGTCCAGGGCAGGGCTACCAAGATGATGAAGGGAGTGGAGCATCTCCCATATGAGGAAAGGCTGAGGGAGTTGGGTCTCTTTAGCTTGGAGGAGACTGAGGGGTGACCTTATTAACGTTTATAAAGATGTAAAGGGTGAGTGTCAGGAGGATGGAGCCAGGCTCTTCTCAGTGACATCCAATGATAGGACAAGGGGTAATGGATGCAAGCTGGAACATAGGAGGTTCCACTTCAATATGAGGAAAAATTTCTTCAGTGAGAGTGACTGAACACTGGAAGGGGCTGTCCAGGGAGGTTGTGGAGTCTCCTTCTCTGGAGACATTCCAAACTCGCCTGGACACGTTCCTGTGTGACCTGATCTAGGTGTTCCTGATCCGGTAGGGGGATTGGACTAGATGATCTTTCAAGGTCCCTTCCAAACCCTGATATTCTGTGATTCTGTGATTTGTCTCAACTTGTGCTGTTGTAGAAGTGTTCTTCTGTCCCACAGTTCTCACATACTCATTAGACTCAGTTGTAACTTCTTGGGTTAAAATTTAAAAGGATTGCCTGTGTGTTTTAAAGTGCACAACTAAGTGCCTGCTGAATTTGTGAATAATTTATATTTTGACTCAGGAGCCCTAGTCAGGAAAACATCTACCATGAGTTTCCCTTTACATCATCAGAAGCTGAGGGCATCTAATACCTTGCAAGATTGCATGTTTATTCCTTTTATGACTTCCCCCCACAGGACATTTTGGAAAATATTTTATAAAGTCAATCACTGTCAATCTCTGGTTAATCTGTCACCATTTTTACTCAGCAATTTCTGTAAAATTGAAAACTTTTCTACCCATTTCTCTTCTTCCTCCAAATTACTGGCAGATTTGGTGGAGGCAGGGGGGAGTCAAAAGCCTAATGAATCAGAAAGAAATGGCCATAAAACTCCACAAAACTCAATTTAAATAAGACAGCAGCCGGTATTGAATTGACAGTATATTTATAGACATCAGTGTTTAAGAACTGATGTATGAAATCCGAAAAGCTGAGCAGGAGACAGTTGAACAATCTAAGACAACCTATATAAATTAAACTATCTGGTTATCAGCTGTATACAAAGATTAACAAAACTTTACAACTTAATTTAGCAAACAAGTTATCCACTGAAGTCCTCATCATCTAAGGCAACAAATATGCTTGATTTCAATATTTCAGTACTAATTTAATTAATTTAAGCATTACAACTTGAATTCAATATTTAATTAATGAGAAAAACTGTGCATTTTTTTTCTCTTAGTAACAAAGAATAAACGAGGCAGAAGTCTGTGCTTTTGACTGGATTCATACGATGGCAAATGCAGGAAAAGCATTAAAAAAACATAGTTTTTAAGCCAAATACTGAGTTTCCAAAACATCTGGTTTGCCAACAATGCAACCAGATGCTTGTTTCCAGTGGACTGGAAATCCAGTATCAGTTCAGCTTTCTGCTTCTAAAGCCTATACAAGACAATGCCAGTGGATTTAGGGAATACCTATATGGCCTAAAAGGAGAAAGAAACTTAGAAAGAATAGAAGGAAGCAGTGATGGAACAAAGGAGAAAGTTACAGGGTTTTTATAGTACACAGACAGCTAATAAGGAAACGGGTCTAAATAAAGCTACGAAAACTTATCCCTGTTTTGTCTTTCCTTTATACATAGGCAAGAGCCAGAATTACATTTCTTCTGAAAAGGTGTCTGTATATATATAATAATTTAGATACTTTCATAAGTTAAATATTTGCTATATATACAAATAAATAATTGTATGTATAAATATTTATTTATAATGCATATATGTATATTATTTAACTTTCTCAAAATAATTTTTAAAAAATTCTCTAATCCCCTATGATCTTGTATTGGCAAACTTACTCTACTTCCTAAGTAATAAAAATGGCATCCAGAAGAAACAGATTATTTTCACAGAGTACATGAAGTTTTAAATAGTTAAATTATTCTTTTGAAACATTAAATTATTTCTCTTTTCATTTTCTGAACAAGATCTGACAGTTTTGCTTGGTTTTGGAAAAGAGAACTCCATCATTTCTGCAATTTAGAATTCAGAGCTACTAAAGAAAGATGACTACACAGGAAGCAGGGAGGCCAGAACAAGAAGGAAGTACACACTTTTACAAGGAATCTTGATCAAGCCCCAGTCTGCAGAGATCTTTGCTTGGTTTTTTTATGTGCAGTAACAAATACCTATGGAAATTACAGATAAAAACCACTGGTCATTAATATTTTTTTGAGGGCTTATTACCCAACTTACCTTTAGGAATAATGTAAGATTCTAAAGTAGCATTTCCCCGTTTACAAATATAGCCAAGTTTCTGATCACATTCCCGGTTCTCCCACTTAGCACCTTTGCCAGGATTTAATGCTGCACAGATTTTTCCAGGTTCTGGAGAAGGATGTCCTTTAAAAACAAAGAAAACAAAACCTCAACAACAACAAAGCATAAGCACATCATGGTTATCCTCTCCATTACTCTCACGTTCTCATCTGTTACATGCTTTAATTGCAGATAAATTAACATATCAACAATTGTGATTCTCCACAGTCCTTCAGAATAAATGGGGTAAACATTCCCTTAAGACATATTTTTTCACAGCAACCACAAGCTGAGATATTTATGCAGTTCACTGTTTAACACTGTCTTCATGGGTTCAAAGTCTTGATGAAAGGTATTAGAGTGCACCTACTTATTTTGCATGGATTTTTTCCTATTCTAAATGAAAAATATCTAAACACCAGAGCAAAATCTTTAGGTGAAAAAACTGTCCAGTACACTAGGCAAATTCTGTACTTAGTATAACAGTAAAGAGAGCAAAATAATATGTAATTATTTTGCTAATGTGCACTTCTTATTCACTTGTCTAAACAGTATGACAATAGCAGGATATTTGGATATTTTCAGTTGAAGAGTAGCACTAGCGCTAAGAGAAACATCTAGAAGAAAAGTAGAACCTGCAGACTAGAACAAATTTATGTAATAAACCAATGAACTTTTCAAGATCTGGTCTAATGTGATTAAACTTACCATGAATTTTCTTTCATTTCTGAACTCATACCACTAAGCTACATAACAAGCAAGTGTCACTACAATTCGACAATAAACAGTATCTTTCAGTGCGCAAGATGAAAATTTTCATCTATCATTATGCTTTCATTAGATTATAGTTAGTCTTACATTTGCAGTCACGTCATATATTCTTCCCTTAGCAGAAAAACATGTACTTACTTCAAACATACAAATTTAAACTGTTTTAATGCACACACAAAAAAAGTTCAGCTGTTGGCAGTTAGCTCTCCCAAGTGCCTAACCAGCATAATTTTAGTTTAAATGTTGGTAACTCAGTTCCCATGTTTTCCTGTCACTTATTTAGGGCTTTTCAGATGGACGAATATGAAGCTTCCACAATTAAAAAAAAAAAATACTAGTAGAAGAGTCAGCTCTTGAACATCCAGAGTAATGGGGATGAGATAGAGGTAGGCTGGCCAACGTAGAGCCGAGCCATGAAGGACAAATCTAAAATAGGTTATATGGACTTAAGGAGTATTATCTTTGAATGAAATTAAAGAACACAAGGAGTTAAAGATAAACAGTGCCCATTTGGGGGCTAATTCTAATGCATCTAATTCTCTACAGGACAACTGCACTTTTAACAACCATGAACCTTGCTGCTTTGGCCCCACCTTACGATCAGTTTTCTCCCACTCTTCATGCATGCAGATCCTCATCAGTGTGCATGTGCATGACAGACCTATAAAAACCTTCACAGCAACTTGCAGTTCAGCCCATCTGTTTAACCTTGTGCGCTCACTCCATTTGGAGAGCTATTTATAAAGCAGTTCAATTCACTCTTCAAAGCCTACCTACCCAAGAAGTTTGTCTACCTAAAATGTACTTTTGGCTTTGCCTACAGAAGGAAGCCACTGGGTGATATAATGGAGCATGCATTTATTGATTAAATGCATGATTAAATTAAGTACGTGTGACATGCTCAATGAAAGTATATATATAATGCATAACTTCAGATACCCACTTTAAATTAGTCTCCAAAGGCTTCCTGAATAGCCAGTGAAAGGGAACACAGGTCCTGCAAAAAGACACCTTGACAAAGGCACTAAAAAGAGTAAGCCAGAAAAGAACTGCTTCTTTGCTGTATATACAATTAGCATAGAGACTAACTCTTTGATAATTTAATAGTTAATTGAACTCAGAGTTCAACATTGCAACTACAAATGTAGTTGGGTTTGCTTCCAAGTAGACTAGCCTAACCTGTTCAGTTTGATACATATTACTGCTATGGATAGGTTAATTGCAAATGAAAATGAAAATCCGATCTTTAAGTAAATAGCCAAAACAAATTGGAAAGAAAACGAATTTTAGAACAAACACACAAACCTAAAAAAACCGCACTTACCTGTCTAATCTCACAAGTGAAGTCACCTATAGCATCATATTTATTCTGTACTCACATAGAAATAAAGTAAATTAAGAAGATATACAGATGAAGTATAAATACATGACTTTTAAAACTTTCCTCTGGATTTTGATGCTACCATTTCCAATGTGAATAATAAATTAAGCCCAATGTTTATTCCTAGCATAAGGGCTGATACTCATAGTTTTTACACCCACAGTCAGAATCTTTCAATATCAAACAAGGTCAATAATTGCAGGAGAATACAACACTAGGAAAGAAAAATGTTACACAATGACCACATTTCTGCCTTTTAAACTGTGTAGCAATACATTTAACCTTACCTGGAACCCAATTCAAGTATCGAAAGGGAGCACCACCAACCCATTGCCATCCACTGTTGAAATTCAAACTGTTAAGACCAAACCAGAGAGCAGTGCTCAGTCTGCCAGTCAAACCTAGGTAACGGAGACAAAGACAGATACTGGAAGTGCACAGCAAGAGCAAACACTCTCAAAACAAGAGCTGACTTCTAGCTGTACCATCTGCTTCTCCTTTTTCCCATCTGGAGATAGCCAACGTGAGGCTTGAGAAGGCCCTGGGCAAGCTGGTCTAGTTGAGTTGAGGGTGTCCCTGCTGACTGCGGGGAGGTCAGGCTAGATGACCCTAGAGGTTCCTTCTGGCCTGGACCATTCTATGACTCTATGATTCCCAGTTTTAACAACTTTTAACCTTTTAGTTAAGGTGACTACGCTAAACCTGCACAATGTTATCTCACATGGATCACTTGAGTTGTAGAGCTTTCACAGTTTCAGGTGCAGATAATTTTATTACAACAGAAAACAAAATGGCACTTCTGCAGGCTCTTTATAAACCAATGATCATAAATATGAAACATATCAGTTTTTTTCTGGAATTATACAATACTGAACTGACAAAGTTGCACAAAAGGTGTCAAAACCAAAAAATCGCTTTTCTAAGATGAAACATGAATAGTTTCTTATTGTGTATTTTCTCTTCCAGTAAAACTAACAAATGGAAGTTTCAAATTTGCAAAATGCTGTAAAGTAAAAACCTGCTCACATTTTATCAAACTACAGTAAAATGCAATCATTCCAAACATCATCCTTCTGACAGCATAACTTGTACATTTTTCAGACTTATCCGATAAGACAGGCTTCTAAAAGCAGTTCCAAATTAATTCTCCAGTTCTGAAAAGCACCGAGAAGTACCAAACTTATGTATGGTCCTGCTGAATTCCCTAGCATTATTTATAGTCATCATTAATCAACTGTCTATCTCTACCTTCCATATAGGACTTGGAAGCCCAGCTGGATGACTGCTGATTTTTTTTTTCAATTAAATGTATTACTGCATAGGTCACAGCAAATCATTGCACCATACACAGGACATATTTCTGCTTCTATTGATGGCATCGTGCCTGTATTTTAATTTAGATCTATGTATTTTAGTTGTCTGGGACACCATGATTATGGGTAGCACATAAAGCATTCCAAGGTTAAAAGGAGGGGTAGTTAAATACTGAAAAGGACTGGAACATCAGAACTTCATACCACAGCCTGATCTGGTACTAACTCATAATGTATTCCAGTACTTCTACGCAAACAAGCTGAGCTATGGCAATCGAGAACTGAACACGACAGGTAATCCTGGTTCTGCCAGGAGAGCTACAGAATGAAAAACTGATATTCACATACATTTGGCAGCAGTATCTACCAGTTTGCAATCAAAACACACCTACTATTAACTCACTTCTACATGTCAGTGCCAGATTGCTCCCTTGAGCATTAATTTCAAAAATAATTTCATCACACTCAATAAAAAAGACCCATGTTTTGACCAAATCCTTAAATTGAAAACAAAAGTTTAGACAGAACAGACTGTTCAGAACATTAAAAATACATTTATCATTCCTCTAAATTGGAGAAATATGGATTTGAGGAATAGACTATTAGATGAATAAGGAATTGGCTGCATGGCTGCATCCAAAGAATTACAGTTAATGGCTCAATGTCCAAATAGAAACCAATAACAAGTGGTGTCCCTCTAGGGTCTGTTGGGACCGATACTGTTACCTGTCATCAATGAGATGGACATGGGATGAAGTGCACCCTCCGCAAGTTTGCAGATGACACCTGAGTGGTGTGGTTGACATGCCTAAGGGAAGGGATGCCATCCAGATGGACCTTGGCAGGCTTAAGGAGTAGGGACCATGTGAACTTCATGAAGTCTAACAAGACAAAGTGCAAGGTCTTGCATCTGGGTCAAGGTAATTCTCAACACTAGTATGGACTAGGGACCGAATGCATTGAGAGCAGCCCGACTAAGAGGGACTGGGGGGTACTGGTGGATGAAAAATTCAGAATGAGTGAGCAACGTGCACTCATGGACCAGAAAGATATGCACATGCCGGGCTGCATCAAAAGAAGCATGGCCAGAAGGTCAAGGGAGGTGATTCTGCCCCTCCACTGTGGTGAGACCCCATCTGGACTACTGCATGCAGTTCTTGGGTCCCCAGTACCAGAAAGATGTGGACCTGTTAGGGCCATGAATATAATCAGAGGGCTGGAACACCCCTTCAGTGAGTAACGGTTGAGAGAGTGGAGGAAGAAGAGAAGGCTCCAGGGAGCCCTTACCACAGCCTCTCAGTACCTAAAAGGGATTTATAAGGAACATGGAAAGAAACATTTTTGCACCGGTCTGTAGTGACAGAACAACAGGGAACGGTTTTTAAATGAAAGAGGGTAGATTTAGATCAGACATACTGAAAAAAAAATTATTATGAAGTTGGTGAGACACTGGAACAGACTGACCAGAGAAGCTGTGGATCTCCATCGGTAGAAGTGTGTAAGGCCAAGATAGACGGGGCTTTGAGCCACCTGATCTAGTGCAAGATTTCCCTGGTATGGGACATCTACTTTGCACTAGATGATCCCTAAATGTTCCTTCCAATCCTAAACATTCGCTGACACTATGGTTCTATGAAATTACATAGCACAGCATAGAGTTTATGACATAGAAAACTTTATCTTCAAACTGATGGAACATGTTCAAAATACTTCCTAATCTATTTAATAGATGAATTACTGGACTACTTTATGTGTGTACACAGCCTAAGAAGGTAATAAAGAGACAGCTGTCTCTTTGTGGAATTTAGAAGTACTCAAGTACAAATTCAGGACTGAATTTTCTCAGAGAAGTTTGAAAATTGCTTCAGAAACACTGAAGGAGATTGAAAATAAAACAAGCTATTTGTAAGTCAATTTGTTTATTATTTCTTTTTCTTTCTTTTCATATTTTAGCATATACTCCTGATATGACAGGTTTAAAGATAAGCCAAAACTGCTGACTAGTACACACAATACACACAATAGCACCAAAAGAACACAATATTGGAATCTGCGTCTTTGATTTACAAAGTATTTTGCATTTTTCTGCATTCCAACATTCATTCTTTACTGTTTGCATTACTTAGTTGTATTTTTTGCTACTGTCAGTTTCTGGCAATATTAAATCAGGATAAAATAATCGTTATTTGTCTGTTTTTTCAAGCTGAATTGTTCAAGATAACAATGTAAATCTACCAATTACCAGAACTGACAAAATATGCCTTTTCAAGATGCAATGTGCTCTGTAAGTGTCTTAGAATCATAGAGTCATTTTGGTTGGAAGAGACCCTTGGGATCAAGTCCAACCATCGGCCCTACTCTACAACATTCTCCCTTACACCATATCCCTCAACACCACATCCAATCTACTCTTAAACACAGTCAGGGATGGTGACTCCACCACCTCCCTGGGCAGCCTATTCCAGTGACTGACCACTCTTTTCTGTGAAGAATTTTTTTCTAATGTCCAGCCTAACCCTACCCTGCTGCAGCTTGCAGCCATCCCGTCTTGTTCTGTCACTAATTGCCCATGAGAAGAGACCAGTACCAACCTCTCTACAATGTCCTTCCAAGTAGTTGTAGAAAGCGATGAAGTCTCTCCTACTCTTCTGCAAACTAAACAGTCCCAACTCCTTCAATCATTTTAAGATTTATTCTCCAGGCTCTTCACCAGTTTCGTTGCCCTCCTCTGTACTCGCTCCAGCACCTCGATATCTCTCTTGTGCTGAGGTGCCCAGAACTGGACACAATACTCAAGGTGCGGTCTCACCAGTGCTGAGTACAGGGGGACAATCACCTCCCTACTTCTGCTGGTCACACTATTTCTTACTCAAGCCAGGATGACATTGGCCTTCTTGGCCACCTGGGCACACTGCTGGCTCATGTTCAGCCGCCTGTCGACCAGCACCCCCAGGTCCTTTTCTGCCAGGCAGCTCTCCAGCCACACTTCCCCAAGCCTGTAGCGANGTCAGGCAGGACCTGCCTTTCATAAACCCACACTGACTAGGCCTGATCCCCTGGTTGCTCATTACATGGCTAGTGATAGCACTCAAGATTATTTGTTCCATGACCTTCGCTGGTAATGAGGTCAGACTGACAGGTCTATAGTTTCCTGGATCTTCCCTTTTGCCCTTCTTGTAGATGGGCATTACATTTGCTACCCTCCAGTCCATCGGGACCTCCCCAGTTAGCCATAACCTAAGGAAAATAATGGAAAGGTGCTTGGCCAGCACATCTGCCATCTCTTTCAGCACTCTTGGGTATAACCCGTCCAGTCCCATAGACTTGTGTGCATCCAGGTGGCATAGCAGGTCACTGATCACTTCCTCACTAATTGTGATGTCCTCATCCCGTTTCCCCTCCCTGTGTCCCTGCTCCTGTGGTCGGGTCTCCAGGGAACAGCCGATTCCACTGTTAAAGCCTGAGGCAAAGTACGCATTGAGCACCTCAGCCTTCTCCTCATCATTTGTGACTATGTTTCCTTCTGCATCCAATAAGGGAGGAAGATTTTCCCTAATCCTCCTTTTGTTGTTAATGAACTTATAAAAACATTTTTTATTATCCTTAACAGCTGAAGCTAGGTTGGGCTCTAGCTGTGCTTTGGCTTTCCTAGTTTTCTCCCTGCATATCCTCACTACATCTTTCTAGGCTTCACCAGAGACCTGACCCCACTTCCAAAGGTCATACATTCTCCTAGACGGCCTCCAACCTTTACTTCTGCCACAAGTTCTTCCCTGTTCAAAAGGAGCAGGTCCAGAAGGGCACCTTCCCTGGTCGGCTCACTTACCAGCTGCATGAGGAAGTAGTTATCCTCCACACACTCCAGGAACCTCCTGGATTGTTCCCTCTCCGTCACTGTTAAAATAATGCACTTTTTAAAAACCTGATGGATAATATTAACCTACCTGTCAGGTATGTTTGTTCATGCAACTCTGTGATGCTTAATAACTCTGCCTTCTGTTGTTGACAGCTTTTTCTTGCCTGGTGCCATTTCAGAGCTGCATCGGAGTTTATTTGGTACTGGACATTAGTTAAAGGATCTGTATTCCACAACAAATCAATACTATTAACTGTAGGGAGAAAAAGAAATGTTGTAACTGATGATGAACTTGGAGCCAGGTAAAACAGAGAATAAATTGTGTAGCAAAAATAGACAAAACCTAAGCATGACTATAGACAATTGGCTTGAACAGACTCCTGAGGCACTCTAAAGTCTTAGCAAACCTAGGGCAAAGCTGAACTATGACAGCTGTGTTGGACACTACGTTGGTAATGAAACGTCACTGTTTTCTCTGGGTATAACAAAGCTGCTTTTTTGAAGGTAGAAGATGCGTGGCTCAAGTCACGCTAGAAGAGTTGATTTGTCACTGTGGAGAAAGAGACTAAAAACCTCCAGACTCATGCTAGCTAAAGTATATATCAAGGTGACCAGTCTTCTGAGGTACAAAACCCCAGTTTTTTACTAATTTGGGGTACTATGTGAAGTGGCTATGGATTTTCTTACTGTCAGGGGGGTAATCAGACACAAGCACTGGACGCAAAATTTGTATTAATAGCATTTCACACTTTCCTGCAATTCCCAATTAGTATTATGAAAGTATCTGACATATCATCATGCTTTCTTGTCTGCCACATGACCTGACCGTGACATCACTGAGTACCTGAACATGGCACTTTTACGCAATGCCAAACCAGTGACAATATCATCCAGCAGGGCCTGAGAAGGCATCACACTCCTTACACAGCTGCAGCCTCTCCTGGTTCATCCCAATTGAAGCCACACAACAAGCAACAGACAACAGTGAGGTTGTGCACTGCCAAAATGGAATCTACAGGAAGCTCCAACACTGATCTAAATATCACTCCACGAAGAGATTAAAGTTGCACAACAAAACCAGTATATAGCAGAGGTCACTATATGTCTGCTGACAGTGGCAAAATAAGTGGAATTCCTGCAGCTTGTATCAGTTTCTCAAATTGCAAGCTGTGAAAAAATTGAGAAAGAGGTCTTTTCCTTTTCCGAATTCAGAGAGTTCAGAAGATCTAAGTGTGCAAATAAGAGGAAAACAGCACAATAAACAAAACTCAAGACAAAGGCTGATACGTGTTAAATGTCAGCAGGTCAGTAACCAGTCCCAATTTTTCCTGTATTAAACCTGATAGACTATAGATAATATGAAGTGCTTCTTTTCAAATTAGCCTTAGAAAACAAAAATCAAGCATGACCTACTGCAATACTGGCATTTGACTAAAAATGGGAACTTTCATCCCATTATTATTATCCACAAACCAACTTAAGTCCAAAACATTTCATGCCCATCAGAAGGCAAAATTTCCTCATTAGAAGATATTCTATAAGACCATAAATTCATGTGCATAAGCACAAGTTCTGGGATAAATCAGAGATCACAAAAAATATTAAAATCTATATTCCAATGAAGAAAACTAGCTCTGACTTGATAGAAAGGAGTTTATAAGTCTTATACAATTATTAGAGAGGAAGAGGTAAATAAGTTTCAAGCATTTATCCAACCTTCCACCTCATTCCCCCAGTCCCATAATTTATAGCTGATTTGCACATGGAGCTCTTCTGTAGAACTTTGATCTTTCATAAAAATAAAGTTCATTTCTGAACCTTGGAAAAAAACCCAAGACATCTAAGTTCAATGAGATCAAATGCCTTCATAGAGCAGAGAGCAAGATTTTGTAAAATCTATATGCTATTGTTTCAAACTTAGTATCCTCAGAGAAACCAGAAGATGAATCACTTTTCCAGAATAATATATTTTAGCAGCTGAACTAAATTAATGTTAAGCCACCCTTGCCATCAGTGCAAAACTAGAAAAAGAATTTAAAAGCTGAACTTTATCCCTACACTGATAAATTCAGCATGCATTTTTGTACATACTGGAATTGGTGAGATCTAGTTATTTCCATTACAATTATTATAAAAATCCCAAAAGTACAATATAGTAAGGTAGAAGAATTTCTTTCATGTCCTTGAACGTTCTCAGTCTTTAAAACAAAGCAAAGCCAAGGAAAAAGGAATTGAATTTCAAGTGTAGTCCTTGACAGACAAGATTAAACTTATAGGGAAGTCAAAGTCCTGACCAATGCAAATATTTATTACATCTATAACATAAAAAAGGCCAACATTATTATCATATCAAAATATGGTATTTGTCCTGTATTTGGAAATGGAAGAATCAGGAGATTGGCAATGCTATTGAGAGATTTTAATTTCAAAATTGCAAGCTGATATATGGCCTTTGATTCACCGTAATAATAACATTTTTCTTGTTGGTTTAGTTATCCATCCAAAAGAAATTGCAATCTCAGTTTGATACTCTTGGAAACTGCATGAATAGAATCATGCCAAACAAAAGCTGGATATAACTCTTGTTAGATAACCTATAAAATGACTGTCAGTGCTCCCTTTCTGAGCATACAGTAGGGAAGGAATCTCATAATAAAGACATTAGAGTTGATGTGAATTTATAATGTAGTATATGAAGTTACCTGTCAATAGTAAAAAAGGCTGAAGTATACTGAACTTCCTTCACATTGCACTTTTTTTGAGGAAATTGTTAAAAGTATAGTCTTATGCCCTCTTCATTTTGGAGTACATTTAAGCCAGTTTTTGCTCACAAGGAAAAAACATGACTAATTCAATCATAATTTCAGTGTATGTCCAGGCTCCACAGTGAACAGATTTAATAGTCTGCATCACGTATTTTCGTATAGGCACCTTTGCTCCCCCGACAGATTAAGGAATAACAAACACATTAATCTTATTAAATAAACTGTAGCATACAAACATTTACATGATCTACGTTTAAAGGTGCTGTTGAAGCTTATTAACATCAGTCTTGTGCAGTGCATTCCTTGTTCATAGGCCTGACTGAAACTTCTGCCACCACAGTCTACCTCTCATTAAAATATACGACCTGGACTTGAGTATTTTATAGCAAGTACTGAGGAATCAGTAAGGAAACATGCAGGCAATCAGCATAAAGCAGCTTTTTCCAAAAACAATCACAGCCATCTGAATGGATTTCCTTGAATTATGCCAAAGTAATTAAACAAAATTTTAATGATGCCTCCTATTTGTTTTACTCAAAGAACACTAGACATGTAGCATTCTTAAGTTGATCTTGCATGTGCTGTATTAATGGCATTGATATCCCCAACATGTTTTTAATATCTTGAAAATAATACTGGCACAGGGGAAAAATGTGCAATTTTTACTTGTCTGAAATAATGAATGTAACATTCATGGCAATCAGGCAAGGACACAGACACTTCGTCATCAAACCAGCTAAGATCAGCCCACACTGTTTTCTTCACATCAAAGGAAAGACATATTTTTCTCCATAGCTCTGACTGCAGTCAACTGGAGCTTTACAGCAAAACAAAGTAAAAAAGAAGGGAGGGAGAAGTGCTACCTCTCTCAGCACGGCAGAAAAAGCAGCAGCTTGCAGACATAATGTTTAGTACCTGTTTTATAGAAATTCAGAGAAACTCTATTCAAATTTAAAATAATTCAAATACATACAGGCATGTTACTTCATTTTACTGAGAGTAGTATCAACGTTTCTAAATAAAGTTCTGTATATTCATAATACTACAATTGAAACTAACTATACTCAAACCAGGGAATTTAGAATATAAATACTTTGCATTGATTTTCAATACAACATAGCACACAGATTTGGGAAATACTGGATTTTAGTAAAAAGTGTGTATAAGCTCCTCCATGTTTAAAAGGCAACTCCTTCTACAAAGTAGTCTTAATTTTCAATTATCTTATATTCGAGCTTCCAGTTCTGCTGCATAAACTTCTACATGGCCTTTGCATATCCTAATGTAACATTTTTCCATCTAATTAACTTTCTATTTAAGTAAATGGTGTCATTACAGATTCCAGCACATGATTAACACACTTTCACCTGGATGTCGTTAGTTAATTTTTTTTATGCTGAGCCCTATATTTGCGCATTTAAGTAGTTCCCAAAAGGATAGCAGGATGCATGGAGACAGAAAAATGCAACATTTCAAACTGTCCTTTGTACAGTAAAGCACATGATAAGGACACCAATATTTCCAGGCAGCCGAATAACAGCACATCGGAATCTTGAACATACAAAACTTACATTTCAATGGGCAAAATCCATACATCTTGTCAACATCAAAGTTCGAAGTGGTTCCACACCAGAACCAGCCATCTGATCTGCCAGCATCTGTGCAGTCAGCATACCATTTATCACCAAACTTAAAAGGGAATACACAAGGTGCTCCATTGGCATTTCCTTTTACTGTGTAGGTATCTACGGAGACACAACAATTTAGATATAATAAGCAGTAATAAGCACGGGATATATATCAGTTCAGCTTTATGACCATATTGTAGCATATTATAGCAAGCAGAGCTTGCTAGCTTAGTATACGAACTGTATTAGAAAAGGCACATTGCTAACTTTACTCTCTAGGTCTAAGCATGTCCACAAGACAAATTTTTATTGCTTAAGGAGACCTCTGACCAGAACTGGCTGAGAAGAGACAAGTACGTTCCTCCACTAGATTTTACATGCATAACAATCAGAAGTCTAAAATTCATACAACTGTGGATTTGGATCCACACAATAAGCAATTTTCTTTTTAAGCACAAGCAACTGCTGATTATTCTAATAACCTACTCAGTTGCTGATCCTTCCAGACAGGGAAGAGCATGTACAGATAAACTTGAAAGATATATACCACAAAACGATTCCAATATATTATGCACAAATAAAATTTCCACTGACATCTAAAGATTATGTGTTTTTTCATCAGAAACCTGACCCAATGAAACTTATCAAAGTAACTAAAACAGCTTTCTGTGTGTACTTGTAACATACATACACAGATGAGAGAACATACAAAGGAACACTATTTGACAGGGACTGTTGGAGAGATGACACATCAAGGTCACTGTCTCACAGAGCTGCTAGAAAACAAAGGAGGAAGGAATGGAAGGCCATCACTTCATTTTCCACCACTTCCCCCAGCCCATCTCCGTTCACACTATTTTCTTTTGGCAGGGTTTTTTTATTCTGGCTCTAGACCAAGGGCTAATAACTGTAATCAGCCATTGTGTAAAACCTATGAAATGCGTCCTTACTTCCCTCAGTGACTATTTCTGTTTATCAAAGAATACTAAATGGGAAGCCAAAAGTATTCCCAGACTTATGGTAAATATATGTACGTATATATGTATGTATCACATATAATGTTCACAAATTTATTTATTTACATTATCTCATTTCTTTGTCTAACACTTCAAAGCCATCTCTGAGACACACTTCAGACCCCTAGGAAGGCATCTTCAATATGCTGGAGCTAAAGGTATCAAGAGTTAATAAATTCATATTTGCTCCCCAAGGAAAACAAACAAATGAAAAAACAAAAAAAACCCAAATCATAATCAAGAGACTATACACTCACACTACATCTTTCTGTACAGATGTAAACAGTAAAAGCTATCATTAACTGTTGTGCAATACTTACACACATGTTCTGCATATGTTTTTTTCCCTCTCCAAATGAAGCACTACTATGTGTGGTCAATTATCTATTGGAATGTTGACAACTTTGACAAAAAAGCAAAATGAACCCCTCAAAAAACAAAGCTCACTCAAGTATTGCTGGTTTCACCAGGAGTCACACCCACTGACTATTAATGAGATGAAGGAAATTCTTCTACACTTCTAAATATTTTAATTAGATACACATAGAAATGCATTTGAAATACAGAAATTAATTTACAGAACTTTACCTTCGTAGCCTCGAGAACACAGATCGTCTGTGGTTCCGTAGACTTTCCACCTACTCCATAAACCAGATCCCTTGTACAGCATAATATTCCTTTCCTGTCTGTTTCCATAGTTGAAAAACAAATCTTCCCCTTGGATTGCAAAGAGAGTCTCATTTCTGCATTCCCATCGCTGGAGTTCACTAGCCTTGTCACAAGGATACAGAGTGATCGGAACCCAGTCTTTCTTCGAGGGCACTCCCAAGCACAATTTGAACGCTACGCTCATAAGCTGGTGATCTGAGACCCACCTGAATTTTTGTGACTCATTTTCTTGAACGCAAGCAGCAGTAGTCACTGAATTAGAACTTTGAGCCAGTACACAGCGCTTGTGATCTTCATTATATATTAAGAAGATGCTAGTATCTGTAAGGCAAAAAACACTGGAATCATTTGGGTTGAAGTAATCTTACCTGCTGTCTAAATGGAATATGAATCTCGACACTACCCCTGGGGTTAAAACCCTCATCATCTGTTCAGCAAAAGAAGGTGTGGTGCTCCTGTGGCCTACACCTGTTCATGTGACTGTAGAATGCACACAAGCAGTTCAGGTGTGAGAACATTTCAACGATTTTATATCTACACTCAAAAGTGCAAGGCAGCAGAGATACAGATCTAGTGTCTCCTGTAGCTTTACAGCATGGCTTAAGCTGAAGAGAAACAACGCTCACAGTATCACTCCAAGCTGCAGCCATGGGAGTTACAGAAACACGGGAGCAGGCACACCATACACTGCAGATCTTGACACTGAGCACCCCAGGAACATTGACTCCTTCATCCAGGCTCCCGGGCGTGAGGAGATGACATGCAGTCATTAAGTTTTTCAAGCTCTGCTTACCCACAGTGGGGAGTTCTGTTCCCGTAAACTCTGCTAAAATCCTTGAAGTCTGACTGGGTGGAAAGATATATTTTTAAGCTTTATACACAAGCTACTCATAGGGCTAGAACAGCATATTTATTATTCGCTCAACTGCACTAATCAGTGATTGCTTTCTCCTTTCTTGTATTTCTCCATTATTAACAAAATACTGACAACAGTGGGATTTGTCATCATCAGATGTACCTCTTAATGACTTCTGAAAATCTACAAGGCTTTTCATTGCTCCAAAAGTTATTTCTCCCTCATAGTAAATGGAGCTTCACAGAATGCATTTTCATGTATTCAAGGTTTATTTCAAAAGTGTAACCACTCGAACAATTTTTAGCATCTCTTACACTTGGATGTACTATGGAGCATAACACTTCTGAGCTGGTCTTGCCCAAAGACTGAGAATTTCTCCTCTCTGACCCACTTGAGATCCATTTTAGCATGGTATCTTAATAGTTCTCTCTAATATTGGATCACATAATGTAGTAGGACATACAAGGTCTCAAAACTGTGTTTTAACCAGGCAAAAAGTTAGGAAAGAGAAAACTTAATTTATGTGACTGGGGATTTAAGCTAATGAAAAGATTATTTATTTTGGGGCGTGATTACTATATTAAACAAATTTTATAACGGAGGAATATTTAAAGGGGAGAACAGGCTAACCACAGAAAATTTCCCCGTCTGTGTCGAGGCTCCAATGTGGAAATGATCATACTTTTCTGCAGCAGAACAACCTGGGAACAAACAACTTCTCTCTCAGAGAAAGAGCTGACCTAGACTTATCTCATCCATGGTTCAGTTTCCTTTTCTTGTCCTCTGGCTTTCAACGCACTGGGAAGTAGTGTAAAACTGATAAGCACTAGAGACAGAAATTGTTGCCTTTTGCCAATCTGTTTTACTCACAGACAATACAAGGAAATGTATAATTATCACTGGTGACAACTTTTTTTCTTTTAATTCTGCTTTTCTACTAGCATTTAGCACAATGTTCTTGTAAACTGATATATGCAGTGCTTGCAACTCTCCTTTTCCTGAAATCTTTTTTAAAGTTTCTGGGTAGAAGAGATGTCAGGCATTTCAACAGACGTGGAAAACACTGCCTGATCTTTCAAACTATTAAAATTGTATTCGTGGCCTAAAATAACATTCTTTGGTTTATGCAGCTTATAGTGTAACAGAGAAGATGCAGCGCACATGAAAAGGCTACCCCAAAGTCAAAAGCCTGGATTGCTGCAAAGTTTTTGCTTCAGAAACAAAGTTAGAAAGCTGAACAAAGATGCCTGGCTGGGGGGTGAAGGAAAAATGAAAACAGACAAATCATTGGTCCTCTGCTTTTCTGACTGCACCTCTACAAAGAGTTAGCAGTCTGTGATCACAACACGGCTCCATTTACAAGGGCCAGAGTGCACACAGGGCCCTGACAGGGAACTCTACACAGGTAAGCAGCTAAAGGGCCAACACAGAAAAGCAAGCACTAAATGTAAGTTGGCATTAAAACTGGAGGACAGAACAGGAGGTAGAAGGATGCAGCAGCCACTGTGCTTTAGACTGTAGTTGCAGGATTTCCTTCCCCACAAAGTTGCTCCTGTCTCATCCATGACCATACAGTAGATTTGCTGCACGGTCCTGTGTTGCTTTAGATTACAGCTTGATTTTTGTCTTCTGCCTGCTTGAAAACCAAAGAGGATTCCCATAAAACACTTCCTGTGTGAGTTATTAGACAGTCTAGAAGAAGAACATGAAAAAGCCAGGTATTTGTGCAACACTTTCTATGACCTGCCAACTCTTCTCTGTATACACTTGACACTGCCCCTGTCAACATGATGAAATGTGTCTAAACTGGACTGATCAGAATGACTCATATAAGTGTTACTGGGTTTCACTGTTCAGTAGCAATATTTTTATAGAGGTCCCATAACAGGGTGCCATTCTTCATTGTAGATGAGCTGTAGGTGGTATACTTAAAGGTCCACCACAGCATGACCATGATTAACAGAGTCTTGGTACTTTCAATTACATCAATTTCTAACAGACTAATTCATATTTTGAAAATTACTCCTAGAAGGAGGTTCTTTAAAATGCATAGGAACATGCCAGGCATAGAAACCGACTGACCTCACATTGTAACCCATTCAGGGAGGTCTACTATCTTTTCCTTCAACTGTCCCAAGTAGATCCTAATGGAATTTTTCTCACAGTCTTTCATTTTTCTTTAGCAACCACACTGTGACTATTTGCCTACCTCTGGCCCGGGCTTACATCCGAAAGAATTGTGCTATGTACTGTAAAGTCTCATTTGCCAAGTATCTTTTCCACAGTAGAGACTTCCAGTATGCCAAGGTACCTTCATACTCTGCGGCATTTGCAAATTATCATGGATTATGCAAGTATAAATCAAGAAGTAACTCATGGAGTCAGTGAAGTGCTACCAAGGTTAAACGCTACTGGAGAGCACCAGAAAAGGACACCAAAAACAAGAAGCAAGCAGGTAGGATGACTGTCTTCTCCACGCAGACTCCACTACCAGATAGCCTACAATGGTTGCTCTTAACCACAAAGCTAGAAAGGTTACAAGGCAGTGTTACGAAGCTGTGCTTCAGTAGACCTCAAACTGGAGAATGGAGGATACTGAGAGGCTTTGGAGAAACGCAGATACAAGACTTTCACTGAAAAAATAGCAGTGCACTGGAAATCACATTAATTCTGAGAGTGATAGAGTGTAAGCTCCAAGTTTCACCAAGAAACGCGGCTTTCACCTGTTTTCACAGATCTACTCTGTGCCAGTACCTCAGCACCCTTTAACACCCTCCACAAAAGCCATCTGCCAAAAGCATATTCCCAGACCCACTGAAGAGCAGAAGACTGGTGGTAAACCTCCAATACTAGGCCCTTCCTCAGATGCAGGGCAGCAGCTGAGAGAAAGCTGGGGGACAGAGTTAGATCAATCAGGACCCAAGGCCGCAGGGGACACTGAGGCACAGCCGTTTACAGCCCTGTTTGGCACCCACAACGCACCCAAAAGGTCACCTTGTCTTCACCCACCCATCTCCTCAGGGTGCAGGGGAGGAGGGAGGACCCATGGGGAGGCAACCTTAGCCGCCGGCCGGCCCCCCCGCATGGAGGCTCCCCTCAGGCAGCACCGACGGGGTTAAAATGGCGGCGGGCTTTTCCACCTGCCTCGACCCTCCCTCCCCCTACAGCCCCAGGTCAGGCTGGGCTCCGTGCCAGTCGCGACCCCGCTCTTTTTCGCGTTGCATCCCTCACAAGCCGCTGCAGGCACTTACCCAGCAGCGGAAAAACCTGGGGGAGAAGTGCGAGAAGAAGCAGGAACTGGGAGGGAGCCATCGCCGCTGTGAGGAGAGGGCTTCCCGCCGGGCAGGTCCAACGCACTTGTGAAGGGCTGGTGGATCAGGGGAAAGCTCTGGGCTCGAAATGATAAGGAAATATCCTGTCACATGGGGCGTTTTGAAATAACAGGAATTCGCTGTTCAAACTTTGCTTTCCTAAGCTGATTTTTTTTTTTTTTTTTTTTTTTTTGTCCCTCAGCGGAGGGAAGAGCCTCCTTCCAGGCACATGCAGGTGATAACGTGGTGATAGCTGAGAGGAGGGCTGCGTGTCAGGAGGTTTTCGTTTTTTTTTTTCTCTTGTGTTTTGCTGGGTTTTTTAATGCTCCCTCCCCCCGTCAGCTTTGCATGTGGGTCAGCGGTTTGTTTTCCAAACAAGCCAGCCGAAACCGCGCCGGGGTAGTAGGGCATTCTCCCTCCTTTGCGTCGGAGGTGAACCCAAGCCTGAAACAAACCCCCGGTCGGAACGGCCGGGTTTCTCCGAGACTGCAGGAGCGGCAGAGCGGCCCCCCCCTTCCTCCCTGCACCTCCTCGTTCCCTCTCCCTCCTCCCGGACTTGTGCGCAGGTCGCTGGAGCGGGACGGGACGGGGCGGGGAGCGCAGCCCGTGGCCGCGGGGTCTTAAGAAACTCTTAACGAGGCATTTTCAGAACTTCAATAACTGAAATTAAAGCGATTTATTTACTTCTCGGGCTGTGGTGGCTACATCAGCTGTTAACAGGAGTCAAACCTTGCGTGTGACTGGGAGCACAAGGATAAACCCAGCCTCGGTTGCCAGCTGGGTTTCCCCAAGCTGGAACACCTCCAGACTGCCGTTAGAGCAGAGTCTGCCTTGAGGATTCTTGGCTTCTTCCTGTGCTGGGTGGGAGATCTCTCCATGTGGCTTTTTTGGGGAAGCAGCCTGTTATTCCTGGGGGGCCATTACCAGTATGTGATGTGAAGTGGCCCCAAATGGATTGAAAACATCAGTCTTGTTGTTTTACATATAGAGGCTTTTGTGGTGCCTGGGACTTGCTGGGCATTGTGGGACAGTACATACATTTGCAAAACATCAAGCCTACTATGCGTGTGAAGCATGTTGTACAGCAACTCTCACTGTGCTGTCATGAACTCGGACATCTCTTGTAAGTTTTGAAAAATCTCTGAAAGCCTCTGTGCTAGAACTTCTGGGTGAAAAAGTAGAGCATGTCCAGGGAAGCACCAATGTGAGATGAGTGTGGAAGGAGACAGGGAGGAATGAGAAGGTACTTTGGTAATATTAGAGGAGAAGAAGCGATGGAGATGAAGTCCAAGCTGATTTGAAGTCAACAATTAAACTCCCAGTAACGTCAGAAGGGATTCCACTCGGGCACTTCAGCTGTGCTGGGCCCTTCTGTGAACTTTGTGTGGGGATTGAAGAAGTGCTTCATAATTTCTCTTGATAACTGTGAGGTTGCATCTGCATCTGCATAGTTAAAATAATTTGGTTTTTCTAATTTAGACAAACTTAGAATTTGGCCCAAGGACAGGAGGTGGGCCATCTCAGCCATAATGAGCAATGTTCTGCATTGCTGTGTTGATGGATTCTCATCTGGGAAACTTCATCTATTGTGGCAGTACATGGCAGATATTTATTATTTGCTAACTATTTGCAATGGACTTTATGCTGAACAACTAAAAGGTCTAGGTGGTTGTACTGAAGAAATTATAGCTAACCCAAATAATCATAGTACAATTCAGAAATGAAGAATTCCTCCATATTCTAGCACTACCACCTTCAAAAGATTCAGGTGCTCACAGCATGTATGAAAAGTGTTTTTAGAGGGGAAAGCAAAATACTTCCATAAGTCATCTTAATATGTGTGTACATATTTCTTTTGCTAGCAGTTAGCAACACCGAGAAGTAGAGGACAGTGTCCAGTGCTAGAAGGAGCAAGTCAGAAGTTGGAGATGCAAGTGCTGCTGCCCCTACTAAATGCTGTTATTTCTAAGACCATCACTAAAAGTTTTGGAATTTGTGGTATTCTTTTTGGCAAGATAAATAGAGAAGGGAGACACTGCATGAAGTTCAGTCTCAATGTAAGTAAGTACAACTGCCACAGAAGTCTTTAGATGTAATCCAGATTATTCAAATAGCAAAGAGGGCTGTACATAAGTGCAGATGTGCATCACACAACTAGGCAGGAAAATGGTAGTTAGTAGTTGAGTAGTTATACCTGTTTGGCAGAAAACTGCACTTGTCTCGTCCCTTGCACACACTGGAAGTACAGCCACTTCAAAGCCCTTTTGAGTGTGGGGTATGTGTGTATATAGATAGATGATAGATACACACACACCCTAAGAGCCCCACAGGTCTCTGTGAGTTTATTCAAGTAGCTTCTATGTGATCTGCAGCATATTCCTCAACTGTTATGTCTGATCTGGCTTGATGTGTGGGAATCATCACGCAAATACGTGAATCGTATATTCTGATCTGATACCATCCAAGGGAAGGATTTTTCTCTTTTGAGACAAAAGGATACAGGAAAGTCTCAGTCGATAGTGATTGTAGGCAAATAACTTACCAGAAGTCCAATCTGCTATATAACTAATGACAGGATATATGTGCCCTAGATAGACATATGTTTTCATCTCTCTCTGTGGGTAGCAAGCCAGCTGCCATTTACATTTGGAACAGACAGGCCTAAATTCCTCTGAAACGGGTCAGACCCTCTCTGCTTCTGGCACATCCGGTACTTGCAACTGGTGACCGTTCCTGGCAAAATACCCTGAAATCCTGAAGTCACGGTAGCCCTTGGCTTTGGAAGACAGAAAGTTCAGTCTAAGTGAAATCATATCCAGACCTGAAACCTGATATGGCTATTTAGTTTCTGTTGAAGCAAAACAACAAGATTATTACTCATTGGGTTGGGTTGGTTTTTTTCCATTTACATCCAAGACCTGGTTTGATGTGGGAATCTGTAGCTCTCAGTTCCCAGTACTTTCAGATTCCATAGTTTTCTATACATTTTAATGTCTGCATGGTCATATCTAAAAAACATATACTCAAGAAAAACATGGATCATTGGTAATACCTATGCTGTGTTAAGAAGCTATTTAAACAGGACGTTGAGCACGGAAAAAAAAAAAGAAAAAGGAATTGGCAAAGTTAATAATAGTTAATAATTCTTTTTATGCAAATCAGATTACTCTGAAATGTTACCCAACAATTGATTTTGAGGTTTCTAATTTCTAAAAACAAAGTATAATAAAATATTTTAGGAAGGAGAATAATCCAAGCTTTAATATCTGTCACCAGAGAACCTTTAGCTAGTAAAGGTCCCTTGAGGATACCATTCATATAATGTATAAGATTCACTTCAAATTAAACTAATGTGATATTCTATTTATGTTTTTATATTGAAAAATTTATTTTTAAATTGAAAAAACATTAAAAGTCCCAACTTGCCTTTACTGCAAAGCAAGACTGTCATTGTTCCTTGCATAACCTTAAATTGCTTTATAAATATATGTGGTTATTTGGAATATATGTATACCCCCCATGGTTTCTAACATTTCAAGTTCAGTTTATGCTTGACCCACGCTATGAAAATAAAGAGAAATATCCATGGGTAGAAAATAGCTCACCACTGATTTGGGAGTTAAAGTACCTTAGTTCACACCCAGAACGGAATGTCTCATAAACGTGAAATTCGTGCTGCAAATCCCCTCCAGCCAGGAGGCAGGAGGAGAATGCCACTGTAGTAAGATTTGGTTGCTCTTCACCACCTGTGCAGTTTTCTCTCCCATTCTGTAATAATAAAGCACTCCTAAGTGGTAACTGTGGGAGTTTTGTTTTAATTACAGTGCTCTGCATGGCAAAGAGCTGTACACAACCAGAGCAGTGGAACCCACGGCGCTGTTATTTGCAAAAGAGGCAATTACAAAGCTCTTGACTGCCATTTCTCATACATCTAGGTGCTGTAAGTCTTGATAAAACTACTTCTCAATTAACAAATACACGTTTTTAATCCCCCTCATATAACTTTCCAAATACACCAGTGTTCTCTAAGTTTTCTTCATGCATAGTAATATCCAACTATGTGGATATTATTGCAAAGTCAAAGGTCAGCAAAATTTGGAACTCACCTTGAAATCAATGCAATGCCTTAACTGATAACAGTACCTCTGAGCTGTTCACTCTATTCTAGTTATTTATCGTGGTTAAAAGGAGACGAAGCAAGAATGTGGCAGTTCACAGATGAAACAGTACTTAATAAAGGATTAAGAGATTTTCATACCAGGAAATATCTCTTTGGAAATAAAAAGCAGAAGTTGAGAGGTGATAGAGAAAGCTAAAAGGATAAACAGTATAGAGCTGGTTTGCCAGTCCTTTCTATTTGCAGTATCATCGTACATGCACAAAAAAAAGTCCACTTTCAATTTCAAAACAACTGTCTTCATATCCATTGTCATTATTAACTCAAAATATAACCATGGACATGAGCTGTCAGGATCTTTCAAGAACTATCGTCCCTGGGACAGAAATAAATCTGTAGGAAGCTATTTAAAAGGAAACTTCTGAGCAGGTTATAGGATCAATAGGTAACTCTCAGGTAGAGAGTCTGGGTTGGCTTTGTTTACATAGAAGTTTATTTGGGGGCTTCTTTCTTCCTTTGTTTTAAGTTTAAATTATCTAAGTTTGGATAAAATCATAGGTCATACTACAAAACCACAGATTTGATCCTGCGTCACTGGAATAGGAATACTGTGGTATTAAGAGGATGCCTGAGAAGTCTTTAAATCATTCTTATCCTAGCTCTTCTGTTGGATAGTAGTTGAACAGCATTGCAATGTTCTGTGTTATAAATAGAAGTCTACATCCATGATCAGTGTGCCAGTAAGTCTATGCCATCATGAATATTAATTTGTGATGGTTACAGTAGCAAAGTACTGCACACCTGCAACAGAGGAGATTTATTTGAAAAAAGGAAACAGTTTTCAGTGCAATTTACCAGAGCTGTGAAATTCAACAAGAATATGAGTTTTAAAAAGGCACGTTGGTTTTTTTTTGTTAAATTGATACTATCCCTAATATTAATCATTACTGTTACAGGAGTTAAGCATATGCTAACCTCAAGCTTATAAAGTATTACCCATAGTACAGGCTCTATCCACAGGCAGAATATTAGAATGAGATGTATGTAATTTCACTAAAGACACTTAGAATTGCAGTTACTTCTATTATTTAATGTTCAAAGCTCGTCTTATTCAGTGAACTCCTCAAGCCTGTGCTGTTTGGAGTTTTTTTCACTATTTTTGCTGAATTTAAAAATCTTTTTTCATCAGAAAATGAACTCAGTAACTAACTGAAACATTATGAAGCATCATGTAAACTAAGCAGTCACTGAGTACATATTATTGCCCTTTCAATATAGTAAGGGAAAAGAAAGAAATTCTATTTTGTTCTCTTTCATTCTGATTTCAACAGCAGGATTTTTCTTTTGGAAATGTTTCCTGCAGAACAGACTAAAATTTCTACCCCTCGGTTCTGTCCATGCCAGAACAGACTGAGCATCCCTCCCAGCGACTTCCCTTTCGGCCAGCACCAGAACTGCGAGATGCCCCTCTGCCCCCACTACAGCTCACCCTGGGTTTTGCTCATGAATGTGCCAGATTTGTCGCTCCTGAGAAGAACAAAGTTTTTATTTGACATTGTTTAGTCACCAAATAATGTCATTTTGATTAGTCCCAAACTGTTTGTGCATTCAGACACAGTTCACCAAGTTTGTTTGAAAAGTGCTGCTCGTGCTGGATGCACAAGAGGGGATGGTGACTCATTAGAGCACCGCAGGCTGCATTAGCTCTGGCACATGCACGGTGACGGATGCCTCCCACGGTGGATTTCACATCTCCGCAGCACATGTCCTATCGCTGCAGCGTCACCCAGGAACATTGCCAGACCTGATGCACACGCAATTGCCAAGGAAGCCAATCCCAGGTACCTAACTTAGTGATCCTGTGTTTCACTTTCTTTCTGCCCTCACTCCCTTACTCTTAAAATGAGACAATTACTACCCACCACCCACCCCGTGACTTACTAAAGGAGCAAGTATAGTGGTGTGTATATTGAGTATTGAATATAGTGAAATTTATGGGCCAAAAAGTGGCTGAGATGATCTCAAAGTTATTCTCCCCTCCAGCCTATTTCCAATTAAATAAAAGCCATGTAATGATTTTGTAGATTGTGGTCTGAAGAAGTATGCGTGAAGGGGCATGACCTGCAAGACAGGGGTAGAGGGAAGCTGGTACTACCTGGCGTATGGAAGTAACTCTGGGGGAGGGAGCAGACCTGCTGGGGGGTGGGGAGGGGATGGAATGATGCCAAATGCTCCTGTGAGAAAGCACATGGTGAAACAGGAGGCTGGGATTGGTGTAAAGGATACCTTGGAGCTTATTTCTTACCTGGATCTCAGAGGCTGATGGGAGTTGCAGTAATAAGCCGCCTCGCTCTTTCCTCTGCTCCAAGAGATAAACACCTTACCACCTTCTCTGGATGAGCTGTCTCCTCTGCTAGATCTTGGTGGGAGAAAGATAAAGACAGAAGTTTAAACTGCTCTCTTCTTACAAAGTTTTTATGACATATGAGGGGTGAGTCCAAGTCTGTAAATCATCATTGTTTGGAAATTGAACAGCCTTGCCTTGAATTTTGAGAAGTTTGGCAAGAACTCCATAGTCCTTAAGAAGTATAGGAACATGTTAAATACACGAACAGCACTACACTGCCCCAAAGAACCCGCCATCTGAAAACTGCTCAGTGAACCAGTAGTGAAATGAGGGACTTGCTTGAGGCAGAAGCATCCTAACATAAGCCATCACTTCAGGTCTTCACTGGGTGGCATTTTCAGCAGAAATGCCCTGGCATGAAAAAGCAGAGAGACTGAATCACCTTCTTCTCTCCTACTGGGAAGCATCAGGAGGAGCCAGAAAATCTCACAGTGCCTCAGAGCCAAGCGGTACCTATTGGACATGTAAGGAAAGCAGACAGTTTCGCTGTTATTTGTCCAACTTGATTTCCATTAAAATAAATATTTTTAAATGTTGAGATTTAAGTGCAATGTCTCGTACCACTGTGTAACAGGCTCACAGGCATTTCCTTGAGAATATTTATGAATATTGACTTTGTAAAATCTGAAAGGGAAGTAGTACAGATTCCAGGGAGCTATGCCAAGAGATTTTGAATCCAGAGAAACAGCGCGCTCAGGATGTGCAAATAGGACTAGAATCCAGAGATCCTGGAATTTAACCTCGGCTACTGGTTTTCTGCTCTATGGCAAGCAGCGCAGTCACTTTGTGACACATTTCACCAGTTCAGGGTGTGCTGCTGTAGCGTGCTGCGTAAGTCAGTCGATACTTGTAAGATGATGACCACTCGTAGGTAAGATTATGATGTGCCTTGTGGTAAAATTTGTTTTGCAGGAAAGTTTTGTGCAGAAAAGTACAGTCATGAGAGCTTTCCTCAGAACAGCAGGGAGACAAATTCAAATGTGGTTCTGAAAGCAGTGTAAAATACCAAAATACTAGGCAACAGTACCCAGCCTGGGCCTTAGCCAAAAAAAATGGCCTGCTCTACAAACCACCTAAAGTCCTGTAATGTTTTCTGTGGCTAATGTCTCCCTTTTTCCACCCACAGCAGGGATCAGCCCCCACACACGTGGACATCAACAGCACTGTAGGGTTGAGAAGCCTCATACACTTTCCCTTTTTCTCCTACAAAATAGTCTGCTACCTCCTCCCTGGCCAGACTGCCATAGTCCTGTCACCAGGTGTCATTAATTTCAGAGAGTTAGAAGAGGCTTAGCTAACAAGTAAAACTGCTGAACAGAAAGTCGGTTCTGTTCTACCTCAAGCCTTCATTTCGTGTTTTCATACAGATCCAGGCTGTTTATTGGTGGATTTACTGGACTCCAACTTCTGTAGGTATTTCCACAGATGGACAAGATGTTTCTGAAGACAAAGTGAAAAACAAGCCAGAAGAAAACCCCCAAACCCAAATGGGAAAGAACATCTAGTGAAAGGTAAAAGGCATCTAGAGGAAAGGCATAATAATCCCAAAAGAGGCAGGGGTTGGAATTAGTTAGTTGCCTTTCCTGGTGCCTTGGCTAGAAACAAGAGGCTGGCCACCACTGATGCCTCATTTCAGTGGGAGTTAAGCGTCACAACAGCTTTGAAAATGAGAAACCCTAGCTGTGAGTTTAATCCTAAATGTGAAGGCTCAAAACTGATTAAATGGCAGTTGAATCAGAACAATTCAAACAGAAACAATTACTCTGATAGGTTAAGAATAGTTGTATGATAGGGAAGGTTTTTCCCTTTTTTGGACACGCTTTTTTGACAGGAACAATGTATTTTCTATAATTTTCCATCTCCCCCGTATCACAAAAGAAACTTCCTGATATTTCAGAGCACATCTGTTCACAGGAGCACCATGAGCGACCTTTGATAAAACACACTGATTTTGCATTGCCTGCTGGTTGGCTGTGCTGTTTGTTGAAACCTCCGCTGGCAATCCCAGAAGTGAGGGTGTCTGTGGCGTTCGGTTCAGCAGCAGAGATCCTCACAGCCTTGTTTCTGAAGGTAGCAGCAACTGTGCGGGCCTGTGTGATTTCAGGCAGTACAGTGTGTAGCTGCTCAGGCAGACCTGCTCTGGCAGCCCACCAGACTGGTAAGACACCAACAACACCACAACTTTCATAGAATCCTTTGGTTGGAAGAGACTCTTAGGATCATCAAGTCCAACCATCAGCTCAGCCCTACTCTACAAAGTTCTCTCCTACACCATATCCCTCAACACCACATCCAATCTACTCTTAAACACAGTGTGGGATGGTGACTCCACCACTTCCCTGGGCAGCCTATTCCACCACAATTTTTCCCTCTCTTATTCCGTTTCATACTGACGTTGTCGTCTTCTCTCAGCTTTGTGTAGAGCAATGGGTTTGAAATCACGAACAACTTAAAATACCTGTATTTTCTGAGAACAGCTTCCTTCTGCAGTATCAAAACGTGCCATTTGCTTTTTTTCTTCCTAAAATAAAAATACTCACTTTGGCTCTATGCTGCATTTATATGGACATAGATATATGATTTATATGGACTATTCTTCTTTGGAGTCCTGGCACCTCTTCCTGCCCGTTATCTATGACCAGAAGTGAGCTGAGGTATCAGTTTTTGCAGGAAATCAAATCAGCAAATGTCACACAGGCAGCGAAGCAGGATATAGTAAAACATGCTCCATATATACATCCCGTGCTTCCTTTACGCTCTGAAAGCTGAGTGCCAAGTGGCAAACAGAAAACGAGGGGGGTGGAAAGAAAGCTGAAGCACATCATAAATCATAAAACCTGATTTTCCCTACAAACTAGTCAGGGCAAATGTAAGCAATTGAAGATGAACACTGGAGTGCTCAGGATATCGCATGCCGTGGGAGCTGGAATGCTGGCCAAAAAGATGTGCCTGCATATCTTTAGTTCTTGTTTGTTTTAATAATTTTCCTCGGTGAGGTACTTTTAACTACTGCACCCAAAGCAGGAAAGTTCCAGAAGTCTCTTGACATTGCAGAACAAGCTGTAATTCTGATTTCACTCCGCACCCTGGATTACTTCACATCTTTTAGAACACAAAGAGGTTACTTTTTACACAGATTTGCAATACTGCTTGGTTTACAGATACTTGAGGGTTTCTGTGGATGATTCCTCTCCATATAAAGCACGTGCGTCCTCCTCCTAGGAATAAAGCTTTAGTATTAAAAATTCATTTATTTGCATGAAGTCTTCTTTATTTGCAGTCTTCTTCCTTCTTTGTCTCTCCTGACTGCATCATCTATCTCAAGTGCTACTTTGCTTTTTTCTTTCATTGTCTCTACCACACTGAAGTCCTTGAGACCCCATCCCATGTGTCATAGCCAATTCGAGTGGAGCCAATGCCAGACAAATTTGGTAGTGAAGTACTAAGAAAAGGGATTAAATGCATTTTATTGTGGTCTCTTGCTTGTTATTGCTATTTCAAAGTACGACATTACCCCAAAGTATCCACTATTATATCCCATGTTTCCCCAGATTAAAGATAAAAAGTAAAATAGCCCAAATACCTGTAGTGAGCTATGGATAACAAGTTTGGAAACAAACTGAGAACAATAACAAGCTGAGAAATTCAGAAAAATAAGTATTTCTTGGTAATTATGACAGGCTGGATCTGCAGTCAAGATCCAGTTTATGGCCCAACACCCTTTACAGTTTTGCGCTGGGAGTCACAATCAACAAAAGATCAAAGAATGAGTGAAGCAAAGATCAGATCCATGCAAAGCGTATGCTAGATGTGACACCTTTATCAATACCTGAATACAGCACCTTCCTATCAAAGAACCTTAAAGACCCTCCCTTAGCAGCCTCCTCAAACGAAATACAAAATCTTTAGGCTTTAAATGCTGACACTGATCTTATGCAGATTGATTTTTATTCTCAAAAGAAATTAACCCAAGACTATTGTACCTCAGTCACCAAGTCCTTTTTTGCCAACGGATAGTTTAAAACTTTGTGCTCCAATGGAAATGGAAAAACCAGGTGATGTTGATATTCCGAAAAACTCAGCCACAAGATGGGCTTACGTATTTCATGAATACGCAGACAGTGCTACAGTCATCCCGTAGTGAAAGAGAGATTTGGCAGATTGTGTTGATATGGAAGATTCTTAAGCCTACAGGATTTACTGATGTGGAACATGCGGTAGGGCTGCTGATAAAAACCAGTCTGGTAGCAATGAACCAGGAGGTCACATTCCTTCATACAGCAGTGGAACACTCACAAAATAAATATGTATGCATATGTAGGAGGTCAACACTGTTATTCCCAACTGCTGCCTAGATGTGAAATTGTATTGCAACTGTAATAGTAACGGGTTTGCTATTGGTAAGGATCCAGAAAATTAACCCCAAGGCATCCACCAGCCAGGACCTAAGAGCTTCCAGTCTCTCATTTAGGAAGAGCAAGCATGCAGTGACTTGTTCAGTCTGGAGTATCCTTTCAAAATACTGATGTGGAGTCATGCCTCTGGTGTCACCCCTTTGCATACCAGTAGCCCCGGATATGGAGGTCCCCATGAGAGTGGGCATTTGGATCTGAGTTTATTGGAACACCCCCAGGGATTGCATGGTGCTTATCCTGCTTTTTATCAAAATTATGAACTGAAAGTAGTCTTGACCAGAGCTGCCATTTATTTGGTTAAATCTCTGAGTCAAATGTCTTCCAGAAAAAAAAGGAAGGAGGAGTTCCAAGATCATAAATTGAATATAGTCAGCACCAGCATTATATAAGTAAGCGAGAGGCTGTAAGAGTCTAAATTGACATTATTAGACATAATTCCAATAGATAACGGGGATATTATCATTGTCAAGGCACACTTCAACTCAGCACAAGCTCAAACTGTTTAAGCCAGACTTGAACTCTTGAACTTGGAGGAGGGGGGTCTGCGAAGAACCCATTGGTGTTCCAAAGCATTTTAAAAATCGAACTTAGTAAAGAGAGCAGCCAGAAACAAATCAAGTGACCATAAACTGCAATGATGGTCTTCTCCTGGGAGACCACAGGAGGATTTTGCAGCAAATCTTCAAGAGTGAAATGTGATTTCCAAGCACTGAGGAGAAGCTGTGTGTCACACAGCTGCCTGCAGCCTGAAAGACGTGCCGGGAATCGAGACCAGAAAAGTTGAGGTTTGTTAGGATAAAAATGAAAGGACAATGCAAACATAGGGAGGAGTAGGAGGTAAGATAGAAAATAGGAGAAAGATGTCAAAAACACCATGGTTTTGTGTGCAATAGAGTTATTGATGTGCTTGAAAAAGAGCTAATACAAAGGGGAGAGGGAAAAGACTCACTTTTTCCAACTAGTACTAAAATAAGTTTAAAAAGGAAAAAAAAAAAAAAGGGATTGGTGAAAGAGGCTTCTTGCTAAGTAGAGTATTTTGAAGACCAGGATGGGCAGTCCCAGCATGATTAGTGCTGCACTTGGACCTGTTATCTGGGCTGACTGTATTTTATGAACCTGATTCTCTTTTAGGTGGGAGTTGCCTTTATGTAAACCCTATTAAAATTACCCAAAAGAAAATAGAAAAACATGAGGAGGGAACAGATTAATAACACAAATACTGTGATGAGAAATATACTGCATTATGCTGAAGTGGAAACTCTTACAAGGTCTATTATAAACTCCACTTCTTAACAGGGTCAGCTAATTAGGCAGACAGCCATTTCTATCAGAATATTATGTTCAGCATAGTTTGACATTCTAAAAACAACAACTTCCAAAAGAAAGCATTTACTTTTAAGCACTTAAATCTATTCTATTTGCTCTACCTAAATGGTACAATTAAAATAATTAGAATAGCCTCCTCCTGAGTGAAGTAAGAGAAAGAAATGAGGAGCTGATGATGAGATCTTTGTTGTTATCTTTAGAGCTGTTCCATAACAGAGTATTTTTCTGAGTAGTTTATTTTCAAAGATGAGGCCAGAACACGTTTAAGAAAATAGTCCCAGCAGCTCCTACTGACTGACTTATTCTTGGAAAAGCTTAGAGCCTCCACCATTCCATAAGCATTCAGTAATGCTTCAAGACTTATAATTTCTAACTACTTTGAATTTCTGTGCTTACATTAATTCACTGTAGAATAAAGAAAATACTTTATTTTCAAAGCAGTCTGTGGTGCTCTGGAAGTACACCCATATTTGTCACAGGTTTAGAAACTTTTTTTTTTTTTCCTGGAAGTTGCAGAATCAACCTGTGCTCTTGAAGGACACACTTTCACTTTGGAACATATAAATTAACACCTGAAAAATCTAGAGACAAACTTTGATAAATGGTTGGAATGGACTGCTACACTATTAACAATCAACCTTCTCCTCCATTTTCCCCCATCCATCCATCATATGAAGAGCTTAGTGACAAACTGGACTTCAAAGAGTGCACAAAGACTTTAGCAGAGACAAACAAGACTGCAAAAGCTGTAAAGTAGGGCTGTTCTGAGGGCTGGAGCACCTCACCTGTGAAGACAGGCTGAGGGAGCTGGAGTTGTTCAGCCTGGAGAAGAGTAGGCTCCAGGGAGACCTTAGAGCCGCCTTCCAGTACCTAGAGGGCGCCTGCAGGAGAGATGGGGAGGGACCCTTAATTAAGGAGTGTAGTGATAGGATGAGGAGTAATGGCTTTAAATTGAAAGAGGGGAGATTTAGATTTGATACCAGAAAGAAATTCTTTACTGGGATGGTGGTGAGGCACTGGAATAGGTTGCCCAGAGAAGTTGTGGATGCTTCATCTCTGCAAGTGTTCAAGGCCAGGCTGGATGGGGCTTTAAGCAATCTGCTGTAGTGGGAGGCGTCCCTGCCCATGGCAGGGGGGTTGGAACTTGGTGATCTTTAAGGTCCCTTCCAACTCTAACCATTCTATGATTCTAAGTGCATGGTCTAGTTGGCATGAAAACTGCAAGAAACTGGGATTGTCTAAGAATAATCAAGTTTTCAAAAACAACATGTGTTGAACCACTCATAAAAGTTTATGATGGACTTGCCACATATACTAAAGTAATTGCCTTTCTGAATTCTGTAATGGATAAAAACAGCAAATAGAATGCAACTATCATATTGTGTCATTAAACCATCTGGTACTTCTGTCCCCACAAAGAGAAGTGCTCTTTTCCTGAGTTGACATCTGGCCAGTTCCCTTGTGAAACTGTATCACCACTGAGGGACAAAAAAGAAAGCAAATCAGAAAATGATGATCGTGGTGCTTTGTGAAAACACATGGTAGGTCGATGCGACATTCCAGAGATTTGAAAAATGCAAAGCTCAGTTGGAGCAGTTGTGTGACTGAACCAGTGACAAGGGGATTGTACCTCACAGATTAAAAGAGTAGGACTTAGAGGCTCCATGAGACACCTGAATGATTGCAGAAGGACAATCTGCAGAGTGAAAATGTCCAAATATAGACTAAAAAAAAAAGGTATTATAAAATTCATTACATTTATGATTTACTAACCGTTATTATATAAGGATCAAGTATGAGAACGCATATGAAGGAAGGGTGAAGGAAGGAGATAGCCATTTGGGAATGTATATATTATGAGGAACTGAGCTGTGATCTGGATCCACTGAATTAGAGGATCCTGCTGAATGCTGCTCAGCTCAGCGCTGCTTAGAGATACGCGACAAATTGCTTGCTACCTACTCTCTGTCCTGAACAGAGAAACCTGAGCATTAAACCTGGTGTTAATTTGATAGACAAATTGAAAGGGAGTCAAGTTCTTGGAAGAGGCAAAATTAGAGACTGGTTTGAGCAATACGGCAAATAACTACTCCCCGAAGTGATCAAAGGGACTCTGAAACCTTGGAAGGAGCAGCCAACATTTACAGGAAGCCTTGATTATCCAGAAGATAAGAAATGCTCAAGAGTAAGAGTAAAACACATCTGTTTTGAGAGAGAACGAGCTTACTAAGATAAATTACTAAATAGAAATTATCTACTTTACAATAATGTGAGCAGGAGGAGTTTTTAAAATTACTACTGTTGAATCCTACTTGAGTGTCTTTACCCACACAATCAGATAATATAAATCATGATTCCATGGAAGCTGAAAGGAATTTGTTACGAAGTGAGAACGTGGACTCTGTTAAAGAAAAAAATTCATCACTACTTGTTTTTCCTCACTGCATGAGGAAAAGCCCTCTGAACAAACACACCCTGAAGAATAGTTTTTTAGACAACACCTATCTGTTCTCTCAAAAACAGCTATTGAATATTTTGGTAGCAAGTTTCAGTGAGGTGGTGGCTACTGACCCTGCGTTCTTACACACTTCCAGAGCGCCGTGACTTCTCTGTCCTCAGCTGGGCTGAGACTTCCATTTGGTCTTATGTAAAACAATGTTGTTTTATGTAGTCATTGTATTACCTTAGGCCACATGTATTTGGGTGCAGGGTTTGCCTAAATGAACTCTGCTACAATTCTTCAGAATGAGGTACAAGAGTATGTCACCAGGGGAACAAAGAAAAAGACTAATTTGGGAAATTTTTACAAGCCTACAAGACATTCATAGAATCACAGAATCATTCAGGTTTGAAAAGAACCTTGGGATCATTGAGTCCAACCATCAGCCCTACTCTACAACATTCTCCCCTACACCATATCCCTCAACACCACATCCAATCTACTCAAACACAGTCAGAATGGCGACTCCACCACCTCCCTGGGCAGCCCATTCCACTGACTGACCACTCTCTCTGTGAAGAACTTTTTCCTAATGTCCAGCCTAAACCTACCCTGCTGCAGCTTGCAGCCATTCCCTCTTGTTCTGTCGCTCATTGCCCGTGAGAAGAGACCAGCACCAACCTCTCTGCAGTGTCCTTTCAAGCAGTTGTAGGGAGTGATGAAGTCTCCCCTCAGCCTCCTCTTCTGCAAGCTAAACAGTCCCAGCTCCCTCAATCATTTTAAGATTTATTCTCCAGGCCCTTCACCAGTTTCGTTGCCCTCCTCTATACTCGCTCCAGCACCTCGAGATCTCTCTTGTGCTGAGGTGCCCAGAACTGGACACAATACTCAAGGGGTGGCCTCACCAGTGCTGAGTACAGGGGGACAATCACCTCCCTACTTCTGCTGGTCACACTATTCTTTATGCAAGCCAGGATGCCCTTGGCCTTCTTGGCCACCTGGGCACACTGCTGGCTCATGTTCAGCCGCCTGTTGACCAGCACCCCCAGGTCCTTTTCTGCCAGGCAGCTCTCCAGCCACACCTCCCCAAGCCTGTAGCGATGCATGGGGTTGTTGTGGCCCAAGTGCAGGACCTGGCACTTGGCCTTGTTGAAGGCCATGCCATTAACATCGGCCCATTGATCCAATCCATCCAAGTCCCTCTGCAGAGTTATCCTGCCCTCTTGCAGATCAATACTCCCACCTAACTTCATGTCATCTGCAAACTTACTGATGGTGCTCTCTATATCATTGTCAAGATCATCAGTAAAGACATTAAATAGAAGTGGCCCCAATACTGAGCCCTGAGGAACACCACTCATGACCAGCCAACAGCTGGATTTAACATTAAAACCAAGGGATTTGAATGTTCACACTTCTTTGTGAAATTCGGTAAATTGGGACAGTCTGACACATAGCTTGCAAAAGTAAGCACCTCTGTATAATCTGCAAATACCTGAGGATGCATGAGTCAACAGGGATGAGCCATCACAACCGGCTAGAAATAGATTCCAGTGTGATTTCAGAGGCAGCCAGGGCAGATTTGCTGGCTTATTAGCAAACCATGCATAGCAAACAGATATAGAATATACTCTATAAAATCAAGTAGACCAGGCATGGGTTCTCTGAAGGGTTCCATTTCCTGTTACATGTGCTTCCTTATAGCCAAGAAGTGGTAAATAGAGGCATTAACCAGTCAAGTAATTATGAGCTTATAATGAAGAGTCACATTGGTGATGCGTTTTACCAGCCACACACTCACATTCCTGCTGTATTCAGCACCAAGAGGGTCCAAAGTGCAACTGCTAAGGTTGTACT
This sequence comes from Jacana jacana, assembly GCA_013400555.1. Lineage (NCBI taxonomy): Eukaryota > Metazoa > Chordata > Aves > Charadriiformes > Jacanidae > Jacana > Jacana jacana. Next base: position 17,093 of record VZTM01010099.1, on the reverse strand, counting down.
TGTAAGATATGACCAGTATCAGGAACACAGGGTGTAAACACCAAGCTGTACTGATTTTAGCAATCAAATGTGCAAGTATAAGCACTCAAAACTCACGCTTAACACAGTTAAGCAAAATCAAAGCAAAATACATGGTGCCACAATCACTGGTGGTTATTTCCTGACATTATATGTCAACTGAAGAGATTTATATCAACCCTAAAGATGCTCTCAATCTACAACTTGGAAATATAAATTTGCCTTCCCCCCTCCCGCCCCCTTATAAGATTTTCTGTATCTTTGCATGTCACCCATGTATACTCGCAACACTGACCTGCATTTTCGGCACATTTTCAGCCTTAATTAGTGGGAGCTTCTCCCCAAGTTTTCACAGTGGCTTAGTTCTCATTTCTCGCTTAAAAACACAGACCATGATGACTATTAACCCAAACAGCCTGGACTTCAAATAGTACAGAAAATTTCCATTTACAGCTAGTGTGAGATGAAAGTCTTTATCCTGCAAGACGTAAGATTTTGAAATACAGCTACAGGAGTAAGAGCATGCATTCAGGCCCTCAGTTTTGTAATGCTATTTCGAAGTGACTGCTGTGACAAGAGTTTAAGTGAAGAGAGTTGGTTTGACCTCCTTAAACACAGATTGATGCTTATTTTACCTGTTTCCCAGATTCATGGCAGCAGATTAAAATACTACAGAACAAACTCTCAGGCTGTATTTTCATCACAGACATTTCAATAGGAACACACTTTCTGTCCAAAAGAGAGAGGCAGTAAAGAGTAAAGCAGACTTAAACTTAATTCTCCCACCCCTGTTCCAAATCAGAGACATTACACATTTCATAGAATCATCAAAATGTCTAGGTTGGAAGGCACCTTTAAGATCATCTAGTTCAACCATCAACCTAACTCTGATAAAAACCATCACTAAGCCATGTCTCTAAGTACTATATCTACTTTTAAATACTACCAGGGATGGTGCCTCAACCACTTCCCTGGGCAGCCCATTCCAATGCTTAATGACCCTTTCAGTGTAAAAACTTTTCCTGATATCCAATCTGAACCTCCACTGGTGCAACTTGAGGCCATTTCCTCAAGAGAAGAGACCAACCCCCACCTCTCTACAACCTCCTTTCAGGTCGTTGTAGTGAGAGGGAAGGTTTCCCCTCAAATTTCATTTCTACACAATCCATAGGACTTTTAATTCTGTCACCTGAAACTATATTCTCTTGAAACACAGAAATTATCATAGTGAGTTAACCCACATAGTGACTTCTCCAAAGGTGTTTGCTCACGTTTATAGGAAGAGATTCTAAGAACAGGCCAAACTGATAAATTGGTGCTTGTTGCTCCTGAAGTCCCACGGTCATCTCTGATACTTATATTGGCTTAAGCAAGAAACCTACAAAGTTTAACATTGCTTTAAGAACCCAGCATAACATCTGTCAGGACTAAGTGTTGCAACTGTGACAGTATTTTAAGCACTAATGAGGATTCTTGAACTTTAGCTTGATCTTCAACTCACTTCACATAGATCAAACCATCAAGTCTAAACACTACTTTGCATTACTACCATCCCAAACAGAATTAATGCAGCCCAGAAGGCCAATCACTGGGCTGCATCAAAAGGTGCGTTGCCAGCAGATCCAGAGAGGTGATTCTGCCACTTTGCTCTGGTGAGACCTCACCTGGAGTTCTGTGTGCAGGTCTGGAGCCCTCAATATAGGAAGGACATGGACCTGATAGAGTGGGTCCAGAGGGCCACAAAAATGCTCAGGGGGTTGGAGCACCTTTGCCTGGAGGACAGGCTGAGGGAGCTGGGGTTGTTCAGCCCGGAGGAGACTCCGGGGAGACCTAATAGCAGCCTTCCAGTACCTAAAGGGGGCCTGCAGGAAGGCTGGGGAGGGTCTGTTTAAAAAGGCCTGCAGTGATGAGGGGCAATGGCTTCAAGTTGGAGAAGAGAGATTTAGATTGGATATTAGGAATAGGTTTTTTACTATGAGGGTAGTGGACCACTGAAACAGGTTGCCCAGGTTGAGGCCCCTTCTCTGGAGATATTCAAGGTGAGGCTCGACAGGGCCCTGGGCAACCTGGTCTAGTTGGGGGTGTCCCTGCTGACTGCGGGGAGGTCAGACTAGATGACCCGAGAGGTTCCTTACAGCCTGGACCATTCTATGATTTGCTTATTGATCTGTAAGCAAATACATACAGTCAACTGTAAAGATCTAGTTGGTTTTGTTTGTTTTTTAACACCCCTTTTAAATACGCGTGCTGTATTTCTTACAACAGTAAGAGGACAGGGAGCATACTTGAAATGAGATATATAATGCATTACTTGAATTTTAAGCTGAAGGAAGCTGACAGATGAAAGACTTCAAAAGTAGAAACAACACAATCTATTTTTAAACCTAATCCAAGAATATCCACCACAAAAATCCCCTAGAAGAAAAATCCCCACCTCCTTCCTGTCTGAAATCAGAAAATCTGAGGTAAGAATTTCTAACAGACCTTGCCTGCTGCTGCACCTCCAAGTCCTGCCAGCAAACAAAGGCCTCTCCTCATTCTTCCATGAAATTTATAAATTGACTTTGCCACATAATGAACTAAATACTCCAACTTTAATATTTTGCATTCATACCAAAAACAATTAACAGTTTTTACAAATAGTGTTTGTTATTTACTAAAACAATTCTTGTACAACAGTGCAGTATATCTAAATATATACATATGCCAACATCAAAGGGAGCATTAAAACAAACTAACCCCAAAATGCACTTTGCTACTGTGTACACTTTATTAAAACCAAAGCAGACTGCAGCAGGCTTTGCTTCTTTTTCATGACAAAGACAAAAACTATTTGGATTTCCAGAAGCACATGCAGGATAGAAGAACAAAAAAGCTAAAATAAAATAAAATAGGAAAAAAATAAAAAAAAATTAAAATCCTACCACCTTTTTGCCAAGGCAGCAGCACAAAAAGTGAACTTTAGATCTGCAGTTTTCCATAGTGGAAAAATGGAATGGTTTTAAACCACAGACACCCTAATTTAAGAAACAAGGCTTCAAAAGCGTACAGAGCGCTGTTTACACCTCGAAGCAAAAAGCTGAACCGGCAAGGCCTTCACGGGTTTTCCTGTGGTGCTGGATGGTCTTAACACCTGAAGGTTCATAGTCCTCATCGCAGCTGAAAGTGAAAGGGAGTCTCTGTAGCATGGAGTTGGTCAGCTTTACCAGGGCTGAGTAACAGAGGGAAAAATCATTCTGCCTGCTCTTAGCAATGGAGGTTTTTACGGCAATAGAGGTTTTTGTAACTTCTACTTTACCTTTTCCTTTAAAACAAAACAAATTCTCACAATTTTTATCTGGACAAATTATACTCTCTTGTTGCAAAAAAGATTCATGCAGTTTCTCCAAAGGACACTGCAGTTACTTAATTCCAAGTGCCATTGTAGCTGCTGCAATTAGAGAGGTTCTTTTTCATTGTCTGTGAAACCCAGCAGACAAGAAATAAGGTAAGACCTTTACATATACAGACTGCACAGACATCTTTGAAATATGAGTGAAAAATAACGTGATATTAGAGAAAATACTAAAAAAATTGGAGAATGAGGTATTAAGCAGTTCTCCAGTGTAAATCTGATGTTCCTGCCATCTAGATGAATTCAGAGAACTATAATAGCAGCCTAGATTGGGTCACCAAAACCACCTACATGCTATTAAAAGCAAATTTATCTCCTCTGTTATATCTAAGCATCTGCTATCTGGCAGAATGCTGAAGATCTGGTTACTCAAAGTCATTTCTGTTTTCCTCCTCTCAAAATTCACGACTAGTAACTAGTAATAAGGGAAATACGCTGCTCCCCACCTATGGAGAAGCATACATTGATTATTATATTTTGTTCCTTTTTACCATTATTTTAGTGCTGTCTAGATGTACGTTGTCCTGTGACATTAAATACACATCTGCGCAGGTACCAGCTACTAAACAGAGGTGGGTAAACATGTGGCAGCTGTTTCTGCAGCTGCAGGCTCTGGAACATACTGCCAGGACATCAGAGTGGCAAATCTGAACACACCGCCTCAGTATTTTTCCTGGGATGCTGTACAGTGAATCTTGACATATTTGTTCTGCCCACACAAACTGAGATGATACACATGGGTAAACAAGCTTTGTTTATAGAAGTGAAATGCACAAGGCACTTTCCAGACTTTGCTCCAGTTCATGATAAACAAGCCACTAAAATACCCCTGCTGGAGTTAATTAACATTTTTGTCTTCCTTAGTTAAAGGGTTAAATAGCAAAGGTTTATACAAAATATTATGAAAACATTTTACACATAAAGAAACAAGACATTCAAACATTAGGTCTTCTATTGGAACACAAGGAACATATTTTCTGGGATTCTTAATTTTCAAATAGATTTCCTGACACAGTAGCTGTACTTGTACTTCCTCCCTCTCCCCCACACTCAGCATTCAATACCGCAGTCAAACAGACCAGCCGTGAACTCAGTCAAACAATGCATAAACGAGGAATCTCAGGATAAAACACAGCAGTGAAGCCCCAGCAGTGGCATCTCCAGGTTCACGACACTAAACCAGCTGAGAGGAGATGAACTGAAAGAGAATTGCTAAATTATCAGTTAGAGAGGATATGAAAGGATGAGTGAAGAAATTAGAGCAGTGGCAGCATCTAGCAAGGTAGGAGGAGACATCACTGTTGAGTATCCAGCATATAGGACACAACCAAGTGAGAAGATGAAACAATCTTTTCTGACACATGAGAAAAATCCACACAAAGCAATCCAGCTCCAAATTCAACTTAATCTTAAAATTGCACCTGAAATGGAAAACACCAGATGCACTAGAAATGCTAAGACTCTGAACCTAAAAATCTAGCGATCTATTGCACCACTTGTGGACGGGGAAAACTGATTCTAAGTCAACCCAAACTCACAATGTGTTACAGGAAATACCTTTGTGACTCTAAACAAGGCTTAAAGGCAAATAAAAAGTGTCCATCTTTTTTTCCAAACTTTTATTATACTAAATTTTTAGTGGCATGACATTTTAGAAGGTGGTTTTTTGGTCATGCTGAACACAAATGAAAGCTGATTTTCATTTTCTTGAAGATGAATAAATGCCCTTTTTCTGCTAAAAAAGGCAAAAAACCCAACCACGTAAGTTTTCAGTGTTCCAAGGAGAAACGAGGGAGAACACGTGACACAACATGTGAAAACCTGAGAATGCTAATAGTCAACATCAGCTGGATTATTTGGATGCTTCAAGCTCCTCCTTGGGGCCCAAGAACTATGGAGTAGAAAGTTATTTTCACTTCTGTGTAGAAATCATATACTTCAATACATATTGTATCTCTGATGTTGGAATAAGGTACCTAAAGCGTACAGACAACACTGTCTAAGTGATACTACATGCCCTACCTAAGGAAAATCACCTCTTCATTCTATTAAAAGCAATCTATGACAATATCTTGGATTAATATTTTTTTTAGTATTTTCTTTCAGATTCTACAGACTTTTGTGATGATACCAAGTACTGAAGTAATGACAGTTTTTGGGGGTGCTTAAGAATTCTGGAGAAAAAAATGAAAAATAAAAATAAAAAATGAAAATACTAGTATCCAAACAGCCAGCTGGCTAGAACAACCCCAACTGGAACACAGCAGCTGTGGGCGTGACTTGTAACCACCCCAGTCAGAAGTTATGCAGAGTAGTCATCTGAAAGCATTAAAAGGCAAAATACCAGTACCTGTTAAAATAGTGAACCAAAGGCATGTCGGGTAACCATGAACAGATGTGGGAGCGTATGGGGCAACTGAGGTCAGCTTGCAATACAATGCAGAATCGCACCATTTAATTCCAGAAGCATCACACTAAAATATAGTACACAAAAGTAAACCATTTCCAACATACATACTAACAAGGCTGAAAACACAGATCTGATGTTGAAGCCATCTAGTATTGCTCTAATTGGAATTAGAGTTGCTGGAAATGATTAGAGGAAATCAGGATGCATTAAGAGACCAAACACAAATGCAAAGTAACAACAGTCTGTACAAGACACTCTGATCAAGCATGTCTAAAATGCTGCTTTCCATCACCATGTTCCTTTCCCAGCACCTCAGCTGTGGAAAGAAAATAACGTGCCTTAAAGAGCCACCTGGCTGAGATACGGAGAACCGCAAGGGTTTAAAAAAGGCTAACTGATGTTGCTGCAGAAGAGAATTCAGAGTAACCTGAAAATGAATGAAAACAAGATGGGCACTAGCTATTCATAGTATAGAAGGGCGAATAAACTCAAGTGGTATAAATGGAAATTGAAGCAGATGTTTAAGGCAGAAGTGTTTGTGTAAGAACAGTAAACAGAACAAATTGCTAAGCAAGGCCGCAAGAGAGAAAATAAAGCCCTGAAGGTTTGTTCAAAGTGATTTGTATGTCCATAATTCTCCATGTTCTAATTAAGAAGACGTGAATACAGTAGTGTTATTCATATGGTGTGTTCCAGTTTAAAATTCCATCATTTCTCCTTCAACTCAATTCCTCTGTCTTTGGTGTAATCTCTACCGACACACATACAATACAGTTCTGGCTCTCATTGCAAAAAACAACTCAGAAAAAATAAATTACATGCTTTTATGATAAAATGCAAGACTCCGATCTGTTGGATGGTCCCACGATATGTTTAGCAGCCTCTGAATAGTAGTTTTAAGTTATTCGTTATATCTGAAGCAGAATCATTATTTGCTGTTATCCCCCCAAATTCACTTACTAGTTATAACTGGTTTTACTTTGGTAGATAAGCCCTCTAATAGTCCTGATACACCTGTGTTCAATTGAAGAAGCAACGAAGCCTAGATTCAGATAAGTTTGTAAATTCATATATAGACCTTAGCTTGTAAGTGTAACCACGATATGCAGAATTACCACTTTTCCTGCACTGGAAAAAAGACATCACATCTGTCATAAAACTAGACAAAACTATGAAATATGGTCATCAGTTCATGATTAAAATCAAATAGTAAAGTATTTTTAAACGTTGTGTTAAATACATTCACATGATCACCATAGCTATACGAAATGGCCACTACTGCAATTACACACTATATGTACATAACATATATGCCACAACAGTTTGCAAGTGTTGAGTTTTCACAGACTAGCCAATTTTACCAGACATAAATAATCTTGTACCAATTTTTAGGCATTTTAAAAGGAATTAAATGTCCTAAATATATCCGTTCCTCAGCAAAATTAAAAAAAAAAAATATCCTAAAAAGTCAGTGCAAATTGAACTTGTTCACCAAGATAGATTCTTATTAAGCTGAGGATAAACAAAGTTTAATAGATTAAAGGAAGAAACTCATAGAATTGCCAACTGCCTTTAGCAGAGGTTAAAGAAGATTAGGAATGGGAAGTCCTGGATCCTATAGCAGAGCCTTCTGCGGGTAACTATGCTGTGGTTGTTGAGGTGGCGGAGGCTGTGGTTGTTGTGGAGGTGCTGGTTGACTGCCTGCTGTCTGTGGCAGGGGTGTAGACGCTAAGTTATAGTTTGGCACCTGGGACATATTAGTTCCAGCATTCTGAAAAGCAGCAGCATCAACTGTAGCAGGTGGTGGACTGTACACCGAAGCCTGGTTAGAGTAAGTATTTCCAGCAACAGAGCCAACCATTGCACTGACAAAAAACAAAACAAAACAAAACAAAACAAAAACACAAGAAATTAAAGTTGAATTAACAATTTACTGACAGAACAGCAACACCTTATTGCTTCTTCAGCTGTTCTATGTATACACACAAAAATCTCCCAACTCCAGACACCTTGCACATATATAAGCTATATCTAACGAATATTCCAATTAAAACTCCTCAGATTTAAACCCACTTCCCATGGATTTAAAACTAGGCTGTGAATCTATACGTTGTTTTATTTTCATGTGCGATATGGAATCCCAGCTATTTTCCATTCTGCTCATGAAAAAAAACCCAAACTGTTTTAAATGGCAAAACGCAGAAACTTCTTTTATCAATATATGTCTTACCATCCCAAGTAAGTGACTTTGAGGGGCAGAGAATAACAAATACTTTAGTAACTCAAGACGGGTGTCTCTCCCAACTTTATAAAATAAAATTACTTTATAGAGAGAGCGAAAGTAAAAAAAATTAAACTTTTCCTAGGGTCAATTCAAAACATTTTCACAATATGGGTAGCTCAGCTAAAGCTAACCACCTTCGTGAATCTACCCAAAACAGAAAGCCACTTGTAGCTCCTTTGTATGGGGAAGCTGTATAAACTTCACTAAGTATTCATAGCCCGTTCGCTTCATTTCCAGAATGAGCGGAATTCTCCCCATGCTTCCACAGTGAGATATTTGAAAAAAAGTACAATACAATATACACTATCTCAGAAGTTATGCAAAGCCAGCCAGAGCAGCAGATAATCTTCATCATTAAATGTATATTAGGTTATCTAAAAAAAAATAAAATAATAAAAAGTTATCAGTCATGTCTATAACATTTTCTCTAATTTTTCTTTTATATAAAAGAAATATATATATAAAAAAAATTATACATTTCTTATATATAAAATTAAAAACTGGAGAAAAAAAATATAGAAACAACAGAAAGGTTTGACATTTGTCAGGAATTTTTACCAAGTACATGACACCAATAAAAAGCACGTTGGAAATAATTGCACTGAAGTATCTTTCAGTTGTGTTAAAAATTATACTTCTGTAGGAAAAAAAAATTCTCCTTTAAATATTATCAGTAGTCCTTAATGTTTAAATTGATTTACACTTGAATAGGAAAATACTTAAAATTACTTTGTATAAGACGTCTGTGCAGGCTGACCGGGCAGCACAGAGCTGGCAGATGGAGTAACTGTGCCTTGGCTGAGAGAAGAGAGTTGCTCAGGAGGAAGATTGTAGCCTTGAATATGGCCCATCTGTGCACTCCCTGCCACCAAATATGCATTACTTTGAGCTTGCCCCGGATAAACCTAGGAAGTTAAATAAAGGAATATTAGAAATAAAATACAGTAACACTTGGTATTTAACATCTGACTTGAGAAGGTATAGACAATCTTTTATTACAGATGTTTTACTAGAAAGTAATTGATTGTCTTCCATGAAGTGTTACACTATGGAAGAATTACATATATTCAAAGGAGATATTGAAAAAAAAGATTTGAGCGAGTTGTGTAAAAAAAGTTAGCTCAAGTAAAAAACTGTTTCTCACTAATAACTTACAGGAAATCAACCATAGCTCAGGATGTACTCAATAACATCAATGGCTATTAAAGGTTACATACGTACCTGAGAGCCAGAAACACCAGATGACTGCATATAATACTGTTGGTTTTGTAGTTTTGCATACATGGAATACATTGGGTCTTCATTCATCAGTTTGTTATACAAAGAAAGAGCCTCCATTGCTTTAACATTGAGCTCTGAAAGTTCCGAATGTTTCCTAGAAAATATATTTTACAGCTTACTCTACAATTTAGATAACTTCATTAAGAACAGACCATACAGGGAAACTTTCATGATAAGCAGCATGATAAGCTGCATATTCTTATTGTCTGTGAAGCGATGCCTGGCAAGTGCCACAATACCAAACAGTATAATATCATAAAATATTATCTGACTAGGAAAAAAACCCTTCAGACTGCCTCCCAGGTGAGAAGCTACTAATAAATACACTTATTTTCTTTGCCAACGTTCAGAAAAGTAATTAAGAAATCATTAAGTAACAACAGTGGCCTTTCTGAGAATGAATAATCATCAGTCAAAACATTTTTTACCTGTCTATATCTTCCAACTTTTCATCTATGAGAGGTCCCATCTGGTGGCACATTGCTAGAACAGAAGGACATTAAAATATCTCAGAGTAATAAAGACTTCCATACTACAAGTCAGAAAGTAATTTTTTTAAAAAATATCTGATAGAAATGCATAGAAGCTAGTTCAATTTTTTTTGGTAATCATTACTCTCACCTGTATGCCAAAAACATTACTGTAACAGAGGCTGTGTCATAAACAATGTCAGAATTAAATCCAGAAGTTTTTAGTAGTGGTACAGTTTAAAAAGAAAATCAAAATAGTGTAAACAAAACACATTTAACATCTGGGAAGTACAAAACTGAAGAAGGTTTGCATCTAAAAGTGCAGGTGAATCCAAAAGGTGATTTCTTCTCCAAGAAAGAAAAAGAAAATTTGCCACTCGTGCTCAACTAACACTATTACAAACCAGTGAAGGTTGCAATGATTCAAATCATCTGCACATCAAAGACACTAATAGCACATTAGACTCGCTCTAATAGCCCTGTCTCACGGGAATCCTAATTGGGGTAGGGGGACTTTTTCGAACCCCCCAACACGTGCAAAAATCAACACTAGAAATAGAATAGAGAAACACTAAAAGGTGCAAAAATGGACTAGCCCCACCGACTTGCAGCACAAGGACACAGGATTCATGTAACTGCCAACTAAACCACAGGTAACTAACAGAGAGACTGAGCTTGTCAAATGTAAAATAAATGGACAAGGAAGCTGAAAGGGGACAGTACAGTCTATCCCTACTCCAGAATGCAGGGTGAGGTTCAACGAGGCCTGGGGCAACCTGGTCTAGTTGGGGGTGTCCCTGCTGACTGTGGGGAGGTCGGACAAGATGACCCTAGAGGGGTCGGACGAGATGACCCCTTCCAGCCTGGACCATTCTGTAATTCTGTGTGCCCACTTATCCATGCAAAGAACTATTAATGAATCAAGAGATGTGTTTAATCTCAAGAGTCACTCAACATTCAAACTGAGAGATGGGAAAAAACGATTCAGGCATCAAAGATGACCTAAATGCACTATAAGCAGCTCTGGAACACTGTCTTCACTGCCAGTTTTCCCAAATTAAAGATGCAGAAGGTCCTGAAAGCCTCTGGGCCATGATGGGTGAAAGGAAATCACTGATGTGTTCCTTGAAGACAACTCCAGGTGAAAGAGGAACTGTATGAAAGGCACCCTTCTGCTTCTTTGAACCTAGGAGCAGTAACACATTGGCAGAAATGCTGATAAAAGATGCAATATGTGGTGTAAGTTCTGCCTATTTTTATGTATAACGCAAAGTGTGATAAAAGGCATGACAAGAATTGCTTAGATCATGATGCCTGCACTGCTACCAGCCACAAACCCTGGGATCCTGAAAGTGTTGGGATGAGCCCTGCAATTTAAAGGCATTAGTGACTGGACATCTGGACAGTGGAAGAAAACAAAGTGTTTTATTATCAAATATTGATCTGCACCTGTCACCACTGGTAGGAACCCAAGATCCAGGCAACTTCTATAACAAAATTCCAAAGAAACTATGGCAAAATTAGTAGCTACCGAAGGCCTAACTGAGTGTAGAATAAGTACCATCTTGAATATGGCACTGTAGCACTAAACACAGCCATATGTTTAGCAAGCACGTTTGTAGGTAGCTGGGGAGCAGTCATCTGACTACGCTACAGCCTCAGATTGTCAGAGCAGTCCCACGGTTTCATATAAAATTCAACATTGTTCTAACGATCTCCCAGTGCATTTTGAAAGGGGTTACTAATGTAAACCACACCTGGGGGCTGGCTGACAAGTGTACCTTCAATTTCTTTGCCTCTGTCCTGGACCAGATATAGACAATCCACTTCTTAGACAACAGCCTCTAAAACTAGATTTAATACTTGAAAGAAGAAAAACATTCATGTATCTTTTTACTCCCCTCTTTATCTTTAGTGGAACCAGAATACATCCAGACATGTCTCTGATGTGCAGTTCCTAAAACAGGATTCATTTACAGATATAATGAACCAAATGGGTGTGGAAAGATGGGAGACATTCAAAAGCTTATAAGCTTATGCATTTTTCCAGATTAACTCCTAGATCCATCTGGAATCTTACATTTTGTTAACGATGTCTGATCCTGTCCAAACCATCAATTTAAGCCAATGATTTGTCTCATAATGGGTAAATTTCTTTAATCCCTACCCCAAATTTCCCTTCCAAATTTGTTGCTGCATCTCTCAACCTAGGTAGAATGGTCCATAATACCACTTTAAAGAGATAGCCTGAATAATTTGAGTCTAAAGGACTAGCCTAATTTGTAGCACTCTATAAGGTATTTGCTAATATTTAAGTCCTATAGACATAGGCACACAAGGAAAAACCACATGGGACACCCACAGGTCTATTCTAAGCCTCAGCACTATTTCTGCTTCCTCTCATGGAATCTTCCTTACACTCCTTTTGCAACTCATGCTGTGCTACTCTGTAGAGAGGAAAACAGATTAATGAAATGAGTTAAGTACTCTCGAGTCTTGAAAATGAAAACAATATGAAATATAGTTTCCTTGAGACAGGTGTGGGCTTGTTCCAAGTTAAAATTTTGCACCTCAGTCTCTTTGGGAAAGAGGGAGTGAGTAACGACAGCTCAGGCACTTTTCTCAGGTGTGCTTGTGGCATGCACATGAAGCTGAAGCAATTTCAGCTTAATTTCCATTAGATTTGATAGAGGCAATTATTAGAGAGGAAAACAACAAAAAAAAGATATTTTCTTACCCTCAAGATGAAGCAATTCCGGGAGGTCTGGCTGGTCATCAGATGGATCTGCACTTTGTAACATCTGCAAGAGCTGATCCATTTTATCCTGGAACACAAATCGTGTAATTAGGGCATATGTGGGGGAGGGAGAATTAACACCTTCAGGACATAACAGTGGCTGTTTATAACGGCCACTTGGATCTCTTAGAACTTGGAAATCACCAAGACTAACTTTAAAAACACACAGATCACACTATTTTACTACCATGCTGCTTTACAGGAATGAAGATGAGGCTTGAACAAGGATAAGCCAAATGATAAAAACAATTAGCAGTAACAAGTGGAATGTGCAGAATACCCTGTTAATCCTAGAAATTCTTCTAACCATTATATTCTGAGGAGTTTCAATTTTTCCATTCTAGTTATTACATATGCAATACTACCACCTAGTGGGGCAGAGCAAATGTTTTGACAGAATACATTGCAAGAGTTCTTCAAAGAGAACCGAGGACTTAAAACTAAACTCACTGAAAAACTATCCTGCATTTTTTCAGTGTGAGGCCTATCAGCACATGACCGATGTCATTAATAAAATGTATGAAATGTTTTTTTTAAGATAACGTTTGGAGGGGTTACATGGGTGACTTCAGAATAAGACATCCTTGATCAACCGGTTTTAAGTGTAACCTATTTATGAAAATACAAAAGGGTGGAAAATTAACAGGCTCTTTGAAAAGTATGTATTGGAGTGAACTGTATGCTTAAGCAAACATTATATATAAATGACTAACAATCACTGTTTAGCTGAGTGCTCTCAAATAAATAGCCTTTAACAGGCCAGAGTTACATAATGTGTAACAAAGGGAAAACTAAAACCGTATTTTTTTCTCCTTAATGCCAGGAAAAGTAGGAAGAAGCCTAATTACTTCCTTAAAAATTATACTATGATGATTATAAAGACAAAAGAATATACTAAAACATAAATTAACATGAAATAACAGAAGATAAAAGCTGGAAGGCACCCCAAGGCAGGCCTGAGATAAGCTATTTCAGCAGATTACAAACTAACCTATCTCTTGGAAGGCAGGATATTTTAGGCAGGAGTTAAATAGGACTTTAGGAAGGCAATAAATAATTTCTTATTTCAAAAACAACGACAAAGCCCTAGTTAAGAAAGTAATGGAAGGGCATGAGAGAGTAAGCAAAAAATTCTGAAGAGAATGGTTCTAAGCTCCCTGGAGAGAAAGGAGAAAAAACAAAAGGAAAGAAAGGAAAGGAAGGGAGAAAGGGAGAAAGGAAAGGAAGGGAGAAAGGGAGAAAGGAAAGGAAGGGAGAAAGGGAGAAAGGAAA
>VZTM01010098.1:21208-32311 GCA_013400555.1 Jacana jacana | reverse complement strand
TTTTCGGGCAACCGCCTTTGACCTGTCACACAATTGTAAGTTACAGGCATTTCATTCCTTGCATATAGTTATCTCAGCATACCTAAGCGGATATCCGATCCCAGCATTTGCCATTGCATCATGGTGACCCAGAAAGGACAATATTGTCATTGCTGGTAACAGGCCACAGGTAAAATTTTGCTACCTATGCTCTAGGCTAAATGTGTTGTGCTCTGGCCTTGGTCAGTCAACTTGCTAGAAAACTGGCTATATGAATTAGAATTTGAATCAGTGAATGATCTTCCAAGTGATTTCCATATGTACTGATAAAAAATAATGCAAAACTTAATGAATTAATATTCACTTTAATAAAATATTGCACCACAAATTACATTTTCTGCTTTAATATGATTTCCTAGACTATTTTTTTCTTTAATTGATATCTTTTTCTGTTAGAGGACAAGAATATTATAACTAATATTGGAAAAAAAAAAGTTACAGCTTCAAACCTGAAGCACTAGAGATAAGAGAGTGGAAAAAAAAAACAACAACCTCACCCTAATTTCAGCCAGTTTGCAAGGTTAGAGATATCCCAGCTAAATCTCATTTGCAATGATGATGAGAAGATTGGTTTATGGGGTGTTTATTAAGTAGCAAATACATATAAATATTCCCCTCCCCACACATTGTTATTATTGTAGATGCTACATGATCTAGAATATTACTATGGTAACATAGTCCTGTAACTCTAATGTGAAAAAGAAATCTGTTTGAACATAAACCAGATTTGATGATGAAAAAAATGTTAATACATAATAAAGTTGTTTGACTCTTTTTCCTTTATTAGAAATGTATTATTGCAGGAAAAATAAGTGTGAAATATCCTTTAATTCTTTACTAGTAAATGCACTTCATAGTGGAACAAGATCCTGTGGCTTGTTTCTCCTCTTATTATTGCTCAAGCATTTAGAAGAATATGAAGTCAGTTTTTCACTGTAAAAGGTCAGAAATGAAATGGAATGCAGCAATGCTGACAACAAACCCTTTGCAGATCTATCTGAGGCCATTTAAGGGCTGCTCACTTTTGGATGAAGGATTACCTATTAAATCTGAAAGAAGTTGCAAGCTGAATAAACAACATCTAGTCGGGTCAGGGCTCCTTATCACCAGGCAATAGAAGGAACAGGAATGTTCTAGGTAGATTGGTGATGAATCATCCATCTAAATCATACTGAAAGGATTAGAGGGTGCTAAGGTGCAATAGCACTAACAGAAATGACAATTTTCATCAGTTTTTTTTTCAGCAAGAATACAATTAAACAGGATTATTAAGTCTTGTAAATAAAAATGGCAGACTACACTCTCCCAGAGAGAGGAAAAAAGACACTATGTAGTAAATATAAACCAAGCAAGTCACTGGATGCCTTTGTAGGCATGTGACCATAGAAGACTAATTTATATGATCCTACTAAGTAATTTCAGTTGATTAAGATTAAAAAAAAATCAAATTAATTTGTGTCAAAAAGAATTTTTAAAGCCATATCCCTATGCTATATACCCAGGGGAAAAGTAAAAACTAAAATGAAGGAAGGATGAAGAAACAGGTTTGCAAATTGATATTAAACAAATATATTTTGCAATACTTATTGAGAAGTAATTATGAAAAGTGGCATGCTTTTAACTGATTTGAATAAGGTCTGGAAAGTGTAACCTGCAGTATCTTTGGATTAGTTATAGAATGTGTGCCACTATCACATTTCTAAATTAAGTCCAGTTGCTTGGGTGCCTTTTAGCTGATGTTTGATTGAGTTTTATACCTGTTGATTAAATTAAATGTCTAAAATATTCTCTTCTTTTTTATTTACTTGACTGTGGCATAGAGATGCAACACTATTAATATACTTGAACTATCATAATATGTGTTACTCTTCATCAACACTTTTGTGAGGATTAATAATATACTTGTCATTCAGATTTAACCTGATCTCCTAGGGAGCTTTTGAAAGTCAAATCTACACCTTGGCTGTGGGTGTTGAGGGGGGAAAGTACTCGACTGACAGTCAGCAAGAAATAAGGTTCTTTGTAATATAACACTTTCTTGAAGGCAGGTGTATGATTAATTAACCTTCAGAACTATATCAATGTTGCCAGGTTATTATTCGTTTACACTGTTTTTTGTTTGCTTTCATTATCAACAGGCTATGCTCAGTGGGAAAATTAATGGCAAATAGAAAAATTATTTTCCCTCACTTCGTGCCAAGAGGGTTTAAAATTAGATAATCGTGATAGATTAGACAGCTGGCATAAAATCTGACCTCTCACTGTTTTGTCTGAATGCATTATAATGTTTAACATCAGTGCCCCCTACTAGGATAGATTTAGAGAGCAAGGCAATAGAAACATGACGTTCCCACATTATGATACAAATTCTTAAATAAAATCTAAGAACTTTTGTTACTTGACACTTCAAATAGCATCATGGAAAATATTTCATGTGATTCACTAGATTTGTGTCCGTTTGCTTTTAGTAGATTAAAACCAGGAGATTATAGCTCATGAAGGATTTTCTCCTGAATTCTGTTCCTAAATATTTTAATCTTTTCATCACTGACAGATAGCAGAATCACAGAAAAACAGAATGCCTAGTTATGAATTTATTTTCTCTTTATCTCTGATTTATGTATTTAACTTTTAAAATTCTTTTTACTTTTAATTTCTCTTTGGATTTGTAGGTTCATTTGTAAAAATGTAAAATTTGGGATCTTCTTCTGATTATATTTCAATGTTTTCTTTATTGATAATGGTGGGGTGATTACTTATTTCTTCCAGTGATGTCAGAGCTATTAATCTTTGCCTCAGCTGTCATTGATAACTCTTTAGGCTACAGTTGAGCTCTGTGTTGAATGTATTTACATACATGCTATTGTTTGTCACCTCATTTGTTTCAGTATTTTCAAGATACAACCTGCTCTTCTCATAGAAATGCAAAACTCCCTTCTTCAGTATGAAACGGTATTTTGGTATTAGGATGTTCAATTTATTTTGTTTCTTTTAGGCACAGTGGCACATTTAGACAGTAATTCTGCACGGTGTTTTAAGCATGTCCTCTGCAGGTAAAAATCAACAACTCAGTAATTAAGGTCAAATAAGATTTACTTAAATGGCATTTAAATTATTATATGACATAACTTTTTTTCACCTCCGATGTTAACAGATCAGATATGATGATGATATCACCCTATGATAACAGGTCTGACTATCTTTTGTTCATCTGCATTTAAAATTCTGAAGATAAAAGATATCTTCTTGGATAGCCTGAGAGTTTTTTCTGAAACCCAAACTTTGATATATGATCAGAAATCATGCAGTTTGAAAAGTAAGATTGTAGTTTTGAGTTATTATGCTTGAAGATTTAAATTTCTTCCTGAGGATATACTGAGAAAAGGATGTTTTGGTTACCACAAAACTTCCTTACACATTAATTTTGCAGCCTTCAGTGCAAATCAAGCATGTTCTTTCTTCCTGTTTCATTGTAGAAAAAAAAAAAAAGAAATGCAAAGTTGATATCTTTGTACTATGTATGTGACATTTGAGATTTGGAGAAAGAAGACTTCTGGAGATATTTCTAAAATGCTCACAACAAAAAGCATCTAGTTAATCACATACTAAGGGGATGCTAGAGATTCCCTAAATGGATTCAACAAAAAGAAGTGATCCCTTTTTTAGGTTACTTCACTACCCATCTCTTCTTTCCAGAATTTTCAAGGGGGAAAAGCAGTGATGCAAAATGTATATATTACATACATATCCATAAGGTCTCTCCTCTGGAAATAAATCTTATGGGGGTTTATGTCCACATAAAGACTCTTGATTTTTTCCAGTAATGAAGAATGAAGAATTCCTGTTTGTTCATCTGGTCCTAGATCTTTTTCACTTGCTTAATTAGATCATTCCTTCTCCAAAAAAAGTAGCATAATTTTGCTGTCTTAATAGTTTTTTGTCTATATTTTTATCTTCTTTGTATTTATGATCTGGATTTTTATGGTGATTGAAAAATCTGAAGACAAAGAAAGTATAGAAATATACTTTAATTGAAAGATTAGCAGTGTAACTCATCTCAGTAAACTGGTGTGTTCTCATTTCTTTTCTAAAAGAAAAAAAAAAACAGAAATCAGAGCTGGTACACAGGTGGTATCAAATTATTTTAAGTGCTATATCTTAAAAAATAAAATAGTACTGAGAAACTTTGTCAAAAGAAATTAGATTTAATGCAGATATAAAGAAGTTTCAAACCTCATATTCCCTTACAGTAAAAAGTCAGTCCAAGTAAAACATGAATATGAAGCACAAAGTACATTTAGATTTGCTCTTAAGTCTTGATTTTGTCCTTTATTCACATTGTTCAGAAATAACCAAGTATTTCCTTCTCAAATCACTCAAGAAAGTTTAAATGATGAGGGAAATAATCCACGTTTGTGCAGCTAAACTATGATTTGTACCAGCAGTTCATTGTTCAAGTTTGCTTTGCCACTGCAGACTTCAATGTAGACAGGCCATAGAGAAGATCATTAAGGTACCTTTTACCAGCTTATCTTTTTAACCCCCCTTAGCTTTTTCTACTTTAAGGAGAAGACTGGCATTGACAAGAGTATTACAGTGAGCAATAAAGGAATCAGAAGTCAGAAAAGTTTAAAACATTCCATATCATACGTTGTGTTGCTCTGATGATTTATACACATGGTAAAAAATCACTTTTAAATCTGGTTTGGCAATACATTAAGTCTGTAACTGAAATGGAAGCCAACTAAACAAGCCTTTATTAAACTTTTCTGTTAGATTTTACCTCCTAGCACATTATGTATATATTTGCACGATTCATGCAGCTGCATAATACTGCATACGCGTGTAATATATCTTTCTCTAAAACTATGCCATAGTCAGTGCTGACTTTTCAGACCCAAATGTTCCTCATTACTTTCTATTCATTACAAATCCTTCCACCACCCAGTCAAGCCTCATGTAACACATTACCCATCTCCATTGATTAATTCTGCATGTGTTTAGACAGATGTTATGTTCAACACATCTCCTTTCTTTCCTCATTCTCTCTTCCAAATTTAAATAAAAATGGCAAAATATGGTTATATGGGATACGCAGGATAATGTTTTAAACATCCTTTCATGAACAGACAATTTTTGAAAGAAATAATCCACCTTTCTTAGAAATTACTTTTGGAAGAATACTATTTATTTTCCTTCAGTTAAAGTTGTTATTCTATGATTAATTGTATGATTTTTGGAATCCTTAAGAAACCCAATTGCCCTAGACTTCAAAAACAGTTTAAGGTGTTCAATGTATTCTTAAAAAAACCAGACCTAGCTTATGTATCAATATACAAGAATAACATATTTTCAAATGGAAAGATATTTAGAAGAACAAGTCAATTCCACTTTTTTTCATTCTGTGAAAGTGGAAGCCCTTAAACACAGTTGGTATTAAAGGAAAGAGGGGAAAAAAAAGCAATGTCCCTTCCCCATCTTGTCCCCCAAAGGACACTGCTTGTAGAATAAGAGACAATATCTATTGATCAGAGAAAGTACACTTGTTTGCTAGAGCTGACTGCAATCTCAACACCCATTCAGATTAAATACTGAATGAATTGTGATCATCATACCACAGCTAAGGAAAATTATTAAAAAAAAAAAAAAGTGAAGAAAAAAGCAGAAGCAATGTTCCATATCTGAGAATCAACAATTTCCCCATAGGTCGAACAGATATCAGCAGTAGTACAATAATTAGGTGTCTTGGGAATACTCCTCCAGAAAGAGAGCTCATCAGACAGGCTGTGGGATACCTCAGCTCATTTCAAGTTCAGTAGCTCATTCTTCTCCCTAAATTGCCAGTACATCTTTGGCATGAAGTAACATACAGTTGTTTAGTTGAAGACTGCAGTTATATGGACTTGGACAGCTGAGAAAAAAATCAGTACTAAACATGCATCATGTTTAGAGGAGACATCATGTCAACCAGCACAATGCTAGGCTGGTTATGTGGACAGCCACTTGGCCACTTGAGCTCCTTTGTGTAGTAGCACTCTGGCTTCAGGGTTTTTTTCCCACGGATACTCTCATGCTTCTATTTCTTTGTTAAGAGGCTCTTTTATATTGATGGTCCTCCCATTCCTGATGGTACTTGTATTCATTTTGTTGATGTGTCACATACAACTTTTCTTGGACATCTGTTTCCCACTCTCCCTGTTTGAATTTCTGTCACTTTGAAAATAACTTCAGATCCTACCAGAATTATACATCTAAGTTATTATACATATATTTATATATATAAAATCATAGAATCATCAAATGGTTAGAGTTGGAAGGGACGTTAAAGACCATCAAGTTCCAATCCCCATGCTATGGGCAGGGACACTTCCCACTAGAGTAGGTTGCTCAAAGCCCCACCCAGCCTGGCCTTAAACCCTTTCGGGGATGGGGCATCCACAACTTCACTGGGCAACCTGATCCAGCGCTTCATTTCCCTCACAGTAAAGAATTTATTCCTGGTATCTAATCTAAATCTCCCCTCTTCCAATTTAAAGCTGTTACCCCTTGTCCTGTCACTACACTTCCTGACAGAGTCCCTCCCCATCTTTCCTGTAGGCTCCCTTCAAATACTGGAAGGCTGCTATAAGGTCTCCCCAGAGCCTTCTCTTCTCCAGATGGAATAACCCCAGCTCTCTCAGTCCATCTTCATAGAATAGGTGCTCAATCCATCTGACCGTCTTTGTGGCCCTCCGTTGGACTCATTCCAACAGGTCCCTGTCCTTCCGGTGTTGAGTACTTCAGAGCTGGACAGAGTACTCCAGGTGGGGTCTCATGAGTAGAGGGGTAGAATCCTGTGACCTGCTGGCCATAGAATCATAGAATCATTTAGGTTGGAAGAGACTCTTGGGATCATTGAGTCCAACCATAAAAGAAGCCATGCTTCTTTTGATGCAGCCCAGGATGCGGCTGGCTTTCTGAGCTGCCAGTGCACACTGATGGCTGATGTCCAGCTTCTCATCTACCATCACTCCCAAGTCCTTCTCCTCAGGGCTACTCTCCAGCCATTCTCCACCCAACCTATATTTGTGTTTGGGATTGCCATGTCCAAGGTAGAGGACCTTGAACTTGAGTTGGTTGAACTTTATGAGGTATATGCAAGCCCACTTCTTGAGCCTGTCTAGGTCCCTCTGGATGACATCCCTTCCCTCCAGTGTGTTGACCACACCACACATCTTGGTGTCATCAGTAAACTTGATTAGGGGGCAATCTATCCCACCGTTCATGTCTCCAACAGAGATATTAAATATATAGAGAAAAACAGAGTGGGTATTCATCACTTGTTTAAGATTTTGTTTATGTATTACTTTAGTAGAAATATAATATATGGTCAGTCCTACTAGCACATCATCATTTTGTCTTCATCTACTTAATAGGCTTCTCTGTTTTCTTGCTGGATGCTATTTAACACTGTATTCTATTAGGAGGCAAGATCTTCTCTGGAAGCTGGATGAATTTTTGTGGAATAAGCAAGCATTCATTCTGCATTAACAGTTCAATAATCTGCTTGTTTGGAGGGACTCACAGGCCTGTATGTGAGGGATCACTGGGCAAATCTATTTGTCTATGGGGAACACAAACGCTTGCCTAATCAAAAGTAATTGGCATTTTTAATTAAGAGTATGATTCTCTTTAGATTTAGTTTTAAATCATCCTGTATAACATGACCTGAAAGTAGTTTAGTAGTTGGTTTGTTGTTTTTGCTATTTTTTTCCTTTACCTCTAGTAAGTGCAAATGAAACATTGCAGAAATTATTAAGAATAATTGTTGCTATTTTCATACACGCATAGAAAGAAAAACTGAAACCCTAGAATATATTGAAAAAATCTCTGATGCATATAAATAAACAAGAAAAGACTGACAATTTAAATGTGATTACTGATGATTACTTCCAAACCTGACTGACATAATTTTTCAAAGAAATTTTATTGTCTGCCAGTTTCATGTGTGTGAGAAGCTACTGAGTGGACACTGACCTCCTCTACTTTATTCAAGTCAAACAGTAACACCATTAAACAACATCCTCAAGTGTTGTTTAACACTTGAGGAAAAATATCTTAACTTCATAATAATATAGTAATAATGCTATAATAGTGAAACAATTACACTTCAAGCTACTGCTTTTATTAAAGTTTAAATCTTCCTTTCTTCTTGGTTCATTAAGTATGTCCTGAACTTTATTAATTAGAATATAAGAATAAAAGTGAATTTTAAAATTAGCTTTTACCTTTATTTCTTTTTGTTCTCCCTCTGATTTTTTTCTCACCTAGGCTTTTGTTGTCAGATTCCACTGACATTACCTTATATGATGCTGAAGATTCATGTCAGATATGCCTTCTCACTTTCATGTATGCATTACTGTATATAACATGCAGGCAAGGGTAGAAGCCTCTAGTGGTGTCCAATGTAGATCTCCACTGGAAAGTAGAGCTTTTTTCACTGCAGTTGTTTTTAACTGAGAGCACATGCTACAGAAGAGAAGATGAATATCAAAATCAGTGTAAAGTACTTAAAAGTGCTCTTGAGAAGGGTAATTCACACCTCGCACCAAGGCCTTTGGGAACTGTTGGGGACTGTCAGAAATAAAGTATATGTTTAATCTTTATGACTTTCATGTTTTCATAAAGTTTTATATTTAGGGATATATTGCATAAATATCTTCAGTAAATTCTCTCTCTATTTCATATGTGTAAAACAGTGAAGAATACCATATAGTTTAAGTGATTTACTATCTGTAATGTAAAAATGTAAAAATTCAAAAACAGTCCCAGAATAACAAGAAAAACCATGAAACCAGTCTTTTAGTATTCTATATGCTGTAGTTTGATACTGTACTGACAGAAACAACAGTTATTACCATTGGTAAATATATACATATATATATATATAAAAGGATGGGAAAATGTAGTTTTGATTTTTAGAGATTTTTTCTTTTCCTAAAGCTTATGAACTAAAAATAGAGCCATTTGTTTTCAAAACTCAGAAATTTTGGATTGCCTGATTAATCCAATAAGTATTTTGATAGAATTAGTTTTCACTGTGGGACCAAGCAGGAATAAAACTGTTCCTTTTTAGTGAGCATAGTTAGTGTTAGACAGATGTTCTGAACTTTAGCAGCTGGACCATAGGAAACTTTCATAAGGAGCAGGTTATTTTACACCTATAGTCAATCATTCAGAAGACAAAGTGGAAAAGAACAGAAGACTGTCTTCAACGCTGAAAAGAAGTGTAATGGATATTTTTTTTTTCTGCAGGTTAGACTACACTATTCTCTAAAATTTAATAGAATATATATGTTATATGAAATGTAGCCTGAAAAAAGGAATCCAGTTACAGCTTGGTGCACAATACTAGAAATCAACACTTAAAACTTAATATTAAAAGATATTCAAAAAGAAAAAAAAAAAAAAGATTAAAGAAAAACAAGAAGCAATACATTCTGTTTTATTAATGAAGAAAATAATGTATCAATGTCTGTAGGATATTTCTGCCTGGAGGTCTGGAGAAATAATGTTGAGAAATTAGATCTGCATGCACTAGAAATAAACAAAAACATGCAACTGGTGAACACTGTTATCCCTACTTCAGAGCAACGGTCAGTGTTTTAAGCTGTCACTTAGTTAAAGTGATGTGAGAAACTGAACTTGACTTTGAGCATGAGTAGTTGTGCATTACTTAAGACTAAAGTGATTAAAATAACAATGTAGTTTTATATTTATGCTGCCACTTTCATTCCTTTGGAGCTGCCAAGTAAAGTCTTGTGCAGAAGGCTTTGTTAAAAAAGATGTGTAGACCAAGTCTTCTAACAAAAAATACATAAACAAAGCACTCTTGCCCTTCTGTGCATACTTTCTGTTCTTTCCATGGATGAGAAATCACATGGAATTCATTCTCTCCTTAGACAGGGTTTTTGATAATGCATCACCACTGGGACTATATATGTGCAGTAGTTTTCTTAGAGCAGATGGAAGGTAAAAAAGTCTTGGTATATTGTTTAATATTTACTCAGAGCCTGCCCAGATCTTATTATCTGTGTTGTAGAATATTCAGTCCATGCTTTTGCTTTAGATGATGTACATTTCAAGTTTGCAGGGCAGTACATATATTTTTTTTTTTTGGCACATGAATAATGGTTGTATTTAATGAAATAATTATACACACAGTAACAAGTAAGGATTTTTTCCAATTCCTTTCTGTGTTCTGTTTTCCATTATTCTCCAAATATACTCCAAAAATCAGGAAGTTATAAAACCAATAATAATGAAAGCCTTTCCAATATAAACTATAACTTCATAGGATTGAATGACCAATAGAATTCTCTGAATTCAGAGGGGCTTTAGGGACGGTTGGTTTTAGAGGATTTTCATGTGTGTGTATTTGATCTTTCCATGATATTCCTAATTCACACACCACTTGGAATAGGCAAAAATAATCTACTGTTAAAAACCCATACATTTAATCAGATTAATCTGACGGCCTCTAAATTACATTAATTGTGCAAAGTGAGCCATGGGAGCAAAGGAAGACAGAATTAAGAAAAACAGCATAGGCAGAAATGATTGGTAATTTCTGTTTTGTTTTGTTTTGTTTCCTCAGAGAAAATGCCCCTTAATACATTTGAGAAAACTGGGTGGGAAATGTGACAGGTTTAGCTACATAGGTAGTTTGGTTGCAGTATGAACTAAAGTTTTATCCTTTTTATGCTTATACTTTTTGCTAAATTTGAGAGTCAGAAACATATAACACTAAAAAGGAAATTAAAATAGTGAATTAGACTTTCAGGAAAACTCAGAATAGGAAGGGAATGAGGGCAGCAAATGTAACACCCGTTTATAAGAAGGGCAAAAGACAGGATCCGGGAAACTATAGACCTGTCAGTCTGACCTCGATACCAGGGAAGGTCATGGAGCAGATCATCTTGAGTGTCAGCACTAACCATGTAATGGACAACCAGGGGATCAGGCCAAGTCAGCATGGGTTTATGAAAGGCAGGTCCTGCCTGATAAACCTGATCTCTTTCTATG
>VZTM01010096.1:0-13012 GCA_013400555.1 Jacana jacana | reverse complement strand
GTTGTGATGGCTGCATCCAGCTCAAGGTGGGTTCAGAGGAGACATAAAAACACAACAGCCAAGGGCTAACATGATCAATGTGCCCACCTGACCACAGTACTGGTCCCGTGGTCAATATGTAAATATAAGTCAATCATCTTACCCCCATGTCATGGTTTAGGCTGGACTGGCCGCTAAATGAACAATGGATCATTTTGTACTATCTCAGATCAGGACACCTATAAATAGTGAGAAGTTCAAGAGCCCTTTGAGCTCTCCTGCACAGCAGCAGGCTGCACACCAGGATCTCCCCTTCAGTAGGGATGTTTCTCAAGGTTACTCCTTGAGTTTGAGAGCTTCCTTGCCACAACAGATCCTTGGTAACTGACTAATAGCATGCTAAACCTTGTAGCTTCACTAAGATTATATCTTAGTGTGATTGCACATATATAATCCTTTAGACATAAACCATTGGTCACATCTGGGACTAGGATTGGATCTAGTTGAACTTAGGTTCCTAGTTTAGAGTTTAGAAAGCAACAGGGTCCTTTCTGAACCTTATGACCCATAGGGAGGATTTCCCAGACAGTTTTGTCTGACCCTGTCCTCTATGCAATAAATAACCAAGTATACTTTGCCATTGAATCTTGTTAAACCACTGCCACATTTAACATTGCATGTTGTTAACTCACTGGTTTGTATCAATAAAATATATTGCTGCTTCTCTCTTAGCAGTGAGGTGCATCATTCCATCTGTGACAATCTGTTAGCAGTAATAAATGTAGTAGATGTCACGATTTTTGCTGGATTGATCAATCAGAATGACAAATGGCCCCTCCCTCCCCCCTCTAAGAAAAAGAGAGGAGAGGAAGGGATTAAAGAGATTTAGGAGTTTAGAAAAAACTAAACTACTTTAATGAAAATATAAACAAATAATGAAATAATAAATAATAAATAGAAAATTTTAAAAAGGGGAAAAAAGTATACAGTATATAAAAAAACATATCAAGCTCCCTGGATGACAATCACATTGCCAGCAGGCATCAGGAAAAGTCCTAGACTGGACTCGGTGACCAACAAGAGCTGAATTTCAGATCGGAATCAGGAATGCTCAGATTGGGATCAAAGGCAGACAAACAAACAGGGTCCTCCTTGGACATCAGCCATCGAAGAAAGCGAGTTGACCCCTTGATCCCTCAGCTTTTATACTGAGCACAATGTGGATGGGATGGAACACCCCAGCTAGTCAATTTTGGGTCACCTGGCCTGTCCGCTCATCCCTACAGGTGTGGCCCCTCTACGCTTTTCCACTTCCGACCCTCCAACGGGGCAAATAATGAAATTACCTGACCTTGGTTGTTCTAGCAATAAGTATAAGCCTCTCTGCACACCAAGTATATCAGATTACTGTTAAAACTTTTGTTACATTGATTATCTTGGTTCTGTGTATCTCTAAGAAACATATGATGAATGAAAATAGATAACAAAGATCAATAACAGCAGGCATTGGTTTTGAAAAGTAGCCAGCATGCCAGTATGGCAAAAGCAAAGGTTGGTCCTGCACTTGATCAAAAAATAAACCGTGACCTAAACTAGTCCAATCTTTTCCTTGTGAAAGTGAAAGTATTCATGTGCACTACACTTCCTCTGTTAACAGAGAATATGCTATTATCCATTGTGGCCAGAGTAAACACTGTCAAGATTCCTTTGAATTCCTAGTGCAAAATACCACGATGGAATGAGAGACTTCTCCCAGTGTTGCTGGGGTGGTTGTTTTTTTTGTTTTGTTTAGTTTCTTTCTTTGGTTTTTAAACATAATTTATAAGAAGTCTCATTTTTTCAAATGTGGTAGGATTGAACTACGTTGAGCAAATTTTTGCTCCCAATTTCAAGGCTGTTTCCAGCCAACATGCTGCCTGCTTGCTTGCATCACAATATGTGTATGTTTCCACTGTCCCTTTGCTCTTTAGGTCCTTTTCATACATACACACACCTTTGTCCTCACCTTCCCTTTCATAGATAATGTACAAGACATAGCAAGTATCCAAAATCTCAGCTAGTGATTTACAAATAACTTAAGCGTTAGATACTAAAAGGGCACTTAGTCATCATCTATCATGTGTCCATTAAATAGCTCACATTGCAGAGCTTAGCATCACTGAGAAACAGCATGGGAATCTGGAGTCAGTATTATATGTTAGCAGCATTCATGTTTCAAAAATTTCTAATAAACTTTTCTTTCCTAATTGGGGAAACCAGAGTGGCCTTGTTCACAGATGAAGCCAAATCATTCCCCCGATTTTGTATTTGGATGATGTCTCACTCTGGTTCAGTTACCAAAGAACTATAAATGTACTTGCTCCCACATTTCACATGAGTGGGTGGCAGCTAACATACTTATCAGCTCAAGTGAAGTCTAAAATTTCCCTACATCAAAGATACACTTACTAGGAACCATTCAACATCATCTAGCTACAAACAAAATCCTATCTTTATATATGGCTGTTGGAAAAAATATAGGCCACAGGAAATACCTGACAGAAATGCAAACTCAAGCTCATCTTGCCTGGTCAAAAGAACTTGCTGCAAGGCAGGGAGAAACAGTGAGGCACAGAACATTTGGGGAGAAAACTAGTGACCATTGAAACAAAAGCATCAGACTGTTCGAGGCCATTTGAGTCAGTTTGAGACCAAACTGGTATTTGAGACTGAACTGATATTGTGGAGGCTAAAAGGGGTTGGATACAAAAGCACGTTCAGCCACAGATGTGTTGTTGAATATTAACAAGTGCCAATGCTTGCCCGTTGTGCAGCAGGCACAGCCCAGAAGAGAAACTGGCCTGGTCACCATAATGGTTTCTCGCATGACCTCCCTGTCTTTCAGCAGTGCATAGCGTGGTCTGGAAGAAAAGTCTATGTGGGCACCTGTTGTTGCTCCCTTCCCCTCCCATCCTGTCCCCCCATTCCCCCACTGCCATTAGCCCTCAGGCACTCAGGGAGCCTCTCAAGGGTCTCTGCTGAGTCACCTCAGCAACCTTAGATGGGGTAGAGAATGCCTGATTCTGACTGGCTCAAAATTGTGCAGAGCCTGCCAATTGGCTGTTGCCATGCTCACAGTCTGCCCTTCTAGAGGGTTCTCCACATGTCAGCAATGACTCAGCTATGGGCAGTTTAGTTATAGGGGAGCAATTTGAGTGATCACAGGGGGACTGAGGTTTGTACCTTTTTGCTCACAGGCTTCATTTAAGGAGTGTGGACCTTATGTGACACAGAGGGTACATCCATAGGTTTGGGTTACCTTAGCAAATTACTGCCCATTGTTTGACCTATGGTGACTGACCACTAAGTTTCAAGCTGTTTTATAACTAGTTTAGTAATATCTATCAAAATTTAAAAACCAGAATAACTGCATTAAGGTATGCAGTGTATTATGGATGAGGCGGCTTGAGATCTGAACATTTTTTCCATATTTGAGTCATATTCTACAATGCTGTTACACTTTTCAGATATTTGGTATATAATATATTATAAATTATGAACAGTCTTATTTTCAGATGTAGAAAATATATCATACAATCTGAACTGTAGTTAGGTATTTATGTATAATATATGAACATCTTTCAAAGAAAGCTACAAAATTGTGGATAATAAATTGTGATCCCTGCCTTAGGAAGGTTAACAGAAAACTATAAGACTAGGATTCAAAGCCAGTCACTGTACTTCCTGTCTTTTAGATCTTCTAACATGTAAATCAGCTGTTACAAAGGGTTAACTATTAGAATTGTATGACTGAAGTCCAATATTCAACTCTGCTCTTTATTCACTGCCAGAGCAGACCAAATGTCCAGAACCCTAATGCTCAGCTTTACAGTTGAGATTTATATGGTCTGCATACTAATCACAAGTCACCATTGATCTCTAGTTATAGTTTATTGGTGGCCTTAACAACTGGATATTTTACCGCTAATTGTACTTTAAATTGCTAATATAAAATCAAACAGCAATTGTTACTCTAAACATGCACTTTCATAAAGTACAGTTATTTTTTTAAAATAAGCTATTTATTTTACTTCACAACTGTTTATTTTAGCAGACAATTAGATTTATGCTCAGAGCCTTCAGGGTTCCTCAGAGAAAATTACCTTGTGGTATTTTAGTTATGTTAATCACAGAATCACAGAATATCAGGCATTGGAAGGGACCTTGAAAGATCATCTAGTCCAATCCCCCTGCCGGAGCAGGAACACCTAGAGTAGGTCACACAGGAACGCGTCCAGGCGAGTTTTGAATATCTCCAGAGAATGAGACTCCACAACCTCCCTGGGTAGCCCATTCCAGTGTTCAGTCACCCTCACTGTGAAGAAGTTAAATTTATCTTTATTTTCTTAAGAAAGCTTTAGAAGATGTACTAGAATTGGGATGATGGTGTAAGAAATTACCCCCTTTTAGTATTTCAGGTGGGTAGTGATGAAGTGGGTAGAAGGAGCCCCAAATCAATTAAAGGACATTTTAGAGCCTTGGGGCTGCTGCTTAGGGGACCAGGAACGCAAGTTGTGTTCTCCTCTATCCCTTCAGTGGCAATCTTGAATGAGGAAATTATCAGGAAGAGGCAACGCATCAACTTGTGGCTCCAGGACTGGTTTTATCATCAAGGCTATCATAGGATGCTATATGAGACACCTGGCCTGCTGGCAGTAGGTGGGATGCACCTGTCCCAGAGGGGGAAAAGAATTTTGGGGCATGAATTAGTGAGGCTCATCGATAGGGCTTTAAACTAGATATGAGGGGGGAAGGGGAGATAACTGGGCCTGTCAGGATTAACCCCAAAGAGAGCATGCCAGGGCTTGAAGGACGGTGGACTACTGAGGAGTCTTGCTCTGCCATTTCATTTGGGAGAAGGGATAGACATTTAGAAATCATGGAAGCACCTGTGAAGGGTCTGGTAGGAAATGGGACACACACTCACAAAAAGGTGTTGGAATCATTAACTCATCTGAAGTGCATCTATACCAATGCACACAGTATGAGCAACAAACAGGGGGAGCTTGAAGCCATGATGCACCAGGAAAACTATGATATAGTGGCTATCACAGAGACATGGTGGGATGCCTCACACGACAGGAGTGCCACAATCTTGGCTTCAAGCGCTCCTTGAAGAGACACATAGTAGTTGTTTCATATCATGTAGCAACTAAGCAAAGAGTGGGATAGAATCATAGAATCCTAGAATGGTTAGAGTTGGAAGGGACCTTAAAGATCATCAAGTTCTAACCTCTCCAACATGGGCCGGGACACCTTCCACTAGACCAGGTTGTTCAAAGCCCCATCCACATTGGCCTTGAACACTCCCAGGGATGGAGCTTCCACAACTTCACTGGGCAACCTGTTCCAGTGCCTCACCACCCTCACAGTAAAGAATTCCTTCCTAGTATCTAATCTAAATCTCCCCTCTTCCAATTTAAAGGTGTTACCCCTTGTCCTGTCACTACACTTCCTGACAAAGAGTCCCTCTCCAGCTCTCCTGTAGGCTCCCTTCAGATATTGGAAGGCTGCTATAAGGTCTCCCCAGAGAGCCTTCTCTTCTCCAGGCTGAAAAACCCCTACTCTCTCAATTTGTCTTCATAGGAGAGATGCTCAAGCCCTCTGATCATATTTGTGGCCCTCTGCTGGACCCGTTCCAACAGTCCCATGTCCTTCCTGTGCTGAGGACTCCAGAGCTGGACACAGTACTCCAGGTGGGGTCTCACCAGAGCAGAGTAGAGGGGTAGAATCACCTCCCATGACCCACTGGCCACTCTTCTTTTGATGCAGCCCAGGATGCAGGATGCGGTTGGCTTTCTGGGCTGCCAGTGCACTTTGCCAGCTCACGTTGAGCTTCTCATACATGAGCACTCCCAAGCCCTTCTCCTTAGGGCTGCTCTCCAGCCATTCTCCACCCAGCCTGTATTTGTGCTTGGGATTGCCACGTTCCAGGTACAGGACCATGCACTTGATTTGGTTGAACTTCATGAGGTTCAGAAGGACATTATTGTGCAGAAAACTGTTCGGTCTCAGAGTAAGACCAATGTTTATACTTCATGCCAAGGAATGGTATGCAGGGAGGCTTTTGCTTATACTTATTGCTATAGCAACCAAGGTCAGCTAATTTTGTTTATTTGCCCCATTGGAGGGTCAGAAGCAGAAAAGTGTAGAGGGGCCGCACCTGTGGGGAGGAGCGGACAGAACAGGTGACGCAAAAACGATCAACAGGGTATGCCATCCCATCTGCCCCATGCTGTTAAGTCCCGCTTCAATTGTTTGTCTGGGACATTCGTAATATTTTCAAGCGTGAGATTAAGACGCAAATGAGGTCAAATGCCGCCTACTACAGGCTTTACTGCAAAGTTACTAAAGGACCGACGCAGCTGGGAAAGCAGGGAGCTGGAAGAGATAACAACAACTCTTGGATGTGGAATGCAAAACAATAGGACTGTGTAGGGCTGTGTGACCTTCGAGTGGGCATAGTTCCTGTTCCAAACACAGGAGCGCTCGGAGTGGGTGGACAAAGGGTCTCAGCCAATAGTAGTGCTTTTGCTCTGGGGTGTTACTCTCATATACTCTGCTGAAATTTGCAATGAAGGAGGACGACCATACTCACATTGAGATTCAATCATTACTCCGGGTCCGTCTCCCACTCCAACAGGAAAGGAGGAAAAGAGAAGCATTTCTGAGTATTTCTCTTCAGAAAAGAGAAGTATTACAAAGCACAGCAAAAGTATAGTCACCACCACAGGTCCGCAGCGTCTCGACGGTCCTCTGGAGTCAACGGTGTCCCCATGGGTCTCAAGTTGTCTCGGGTTGTGACGGTGTGACGGCGTCCCATTTGCGGTGGGGTGCAATGGTAGTTTATAGTCCCCGTTGACTTGTAGTTGTTTGACATGGTCCAGGCTCGCTGGGTTTTGCATGGTCATGAGTAGCAGGCAAGTTTTTGGAGTAAACAAGATATAGTTGCTTTGAGAACCAAGGGTATACCTCCTCTGTTATCACGTACACAGGTGGCAGAAATCTTGCAGCAAGCGAGCTTTGAGACATCCTGTTTTTCTGTTGAACCCTTATACATGCTCAGTATAAAAATGGGTCAGCCCTCTTTCTTCAATGGCCAGCATCCGAGGATGACTCTGGCCATCTGCCTTTGATCCTGATCCATGCGTTCCCGAATCCAGATTCAGAATGCGGTTCCCATCCGTCGCTGAGTCCAGTCTGGGACTTCCCCAGTGCCTGCTGATGACATGATCGTCATCCTAGGAGTTTGATACTGTTTTGTACATAGTATATCTATTTCATTATCTTCTTTTTTATTTTATTATTACTATTTCATTAGTTTAGTTCCTTCCAAACTCAAAATCTCTTCATCTCTCTCCCTCCTCTACTCAGAGCGAGAGGTGGGGGAGAGCATCAGTCATCTTGTCATTGGTCAAGCAGGGCCAAACCACGACATTCTCCGCCTAGCCTGTATTTGTGCTTGGGATTGCCACGACCCAAGTGCAGGACCTTGCACTTCGCCTAGTTGATCTTCATGCGGTTTGCATGGGCCCACCTCTCAAGCCTGTCCAGGTCCCTCTGGATGGCATCCCTTCTGTCTAGCATGTCACCTGCGCCACACAGCTTGGTGTTGTCGGCAAACTTGCTGAAGGTGCGCTCAATCCCATAGTCCATGTTGCCAACAAAGATGTTAAACAGCAGCGATCCCAGTACCCACCCTTGAGGAACACCACTTGTCACTGCTTTCCACTTGGACATCGAGCTGTTGACCTTTGAGGGTGGCCATCCAGCCAGTTTCTTATCCTTTGAGTGGTCCATCCATCAAGTCTGTGTCTCTCCAATTTAAAGACCAGGATGTCATGTGAGACAGTGTCAAATGTTTTGCATAAGTCCAGGTAAATGACATCTGTTGCTCTACCCTAATCCACCAATGCTGTAAACCCGTCATAGAAGGTCACCAAATTTGTCAGGTGTGACTTGCCCTTGGTGAAGCCATGTTGGCTTTCACCAATCACTTCCCTATTTTCCATGTGACTTAGCAGAGTTTCCAGGAGGATCTGCTCCATGATCTTGCTGGGCACGGAGGTGAGACTGACCAGCCTGTAGTTCCCCGGGTCTTTCTTTTTTCCCTTCATGAAAATGGGGGTTATGTTTCCCTTTTTCCAGTCAGTGGGAACTCCACCACACTGCCAGGACTTCTCAAATATATGGAAAGTGACTTAGCAACTTTATCCCTCAGGACCCGCGGATGGATTTCATTAGGTCCCATGAATTTGTGTACCTTCATGTTCCTTAGATGGTCTCATACTTGATCTTCACCTACAGTGGGCGGTTGCCTTATGCGACTTGGGTGGTGTGATTTGAGCCCTTGCCGGTGAAGACCAAAGCAAAAAAGTCATTGAGTACCTCAGCCTTCTCCATATCCTGGGTGACCAGGTCTCCTGTTTCCTTATGGGGAGGGCCCACATTTTCCTTAGTCTTCCTTTTCTCTCTAATGTGTTGGTAGAGTTTTTTCTTGTTTCCCTTGATGTCTCAGGCCAGATTTAATTCTAAGTGAACCTGCTCTGGCAGGGGGGGTGGACTAAATGATCTCCAGAGACCCTTTCCAACCCCTACCATTCTGTGATTCTGTGATTAGTCTGTATAATATGAATGTATATATGGACAATAGCAAAATTATGATTCAGCTCTCACAGTCACTGGATAGCTTGTTACAGTTCAGAGGACTTTATAAAGTCAGTGAAGCAATCATCTTTGGCACAACAGATAAAAACATTTCCTGCCTAACTATTATAGCCTATCAGTAAACAATGCTTCTATTGATCCACTGACTGCAATGGCTTCTGAGTAGTTAGCGTCTTCCAAGTTATTGATCTGCAAATCAAATGCTGTAAAAGTGGACTTTGACACAATTGACTGTAGCAAGTCCTGCTTATCAGCTTGAGAGTTATTGGTTTCCTAAGTAGAAGGAGATATTCTGATTTTGCCTATGTCACTCTGAGGCCCTAATCGTGCCATTAACTTTTGTTAGAGTAGCAAGGGCTTGAGAGGGTGTTTGATGTAGAAACAGGAGACGTGTCATCTCTGTTCTGCCTTGCTGAATCTCACTCTGCTGACTCATTTCCATCTTCTATACCTTCATTTGTAAACTAAGTACAAACATCCCAAGATTTTTAAGGCCAAAGGGACTGTTACGTTAAACCCAGTGATTTCTGTTTGCCTAAGCATATCTTCCACATAATTAATTATATAAAGATAATTTTATTCATCATCCTCTAAGATCTATGGACGACAAATGCTACATAAAAGCTACTGTAATTATAGAAAAAAAAAATCTATTAAATCAAGAAAGGAAGAATTCAATTAACTAAAAGTCCTTGCTGATGGCATATCTCTTAACTCACTAGGACTTTATTTTTATTCCTCCAGAGTCAAATGTCTTTGAATATAAAGGTATATAGGATTTGGGTCCTGACTGAGTTGCATGGCCAACACAGCAATGCAAATATTAAAGAGCTATATTTATAATAATTTGAATTATTACAAATTGAATAGCAGCCAGTAATTTTTCAGATATTCTCATCCTTTTCCATCACATTCTCCAGAAAATTTGAGGATTTTTTTTTTAACCGTTAATCTAGCATTAGTAAACAATAAAATCTTGATTTTTCATAGTTTCTTATTCTCACATATTTAATGAAAAAAATGGTCCCCTATTTCTTCTAGAAGGTCTAAACTTCAATTTGACATACAAGTATATACATAAACGCCAAGTTTATGAAGACAGGCAGATTTCACTGCTCTGCTTCTGATTTTCTCCTATGTGATTCCTTTTACAGCGGTAAATGTTCCATATAGCTATAATCCTAGTGAATTAGTGCTGTTTATTTTCTCTTATTTATCTCCATTGAAAAATGTTGATGGAATAGTCATGCTCTAAGAGGTGGTTTAGAATCTTTACAATATGTTTAAGACATTAATTTCATTGTATCTTTGGTTTGAAGCTAGCTAAGACCCAGATTCTTCCATCCTTCATCATGAATGCCCTCAAAGTCATATATCCTGATTAAAAAAAAATGTTTAGTTTGGAGCTAACTACAGGAAAAGGAAGGTAATTAAAAGTTTTTTTCAGCTTGTGCTGTAATTTTAATAGTTTTTAACTGAGATGCCTGCATTTCTATACCAACTTCTTTCAACCTTTTTTTCTGCAGGAGAGGGCCAGGGGAGACCGAGAGAGAACAATAAAGTATTGAATTTAAAGTTATGCATGCCTTATTTCTTTTTTAGTTTTGGGGGTTTTTTTATATATTTCAGAGGTAATAAGCAAACTTACAGTTTGGCAGGATTTAAAGCATCAGTATCAGATCGTAAAGTTCTACGAGAATGTCTTAGTATTCTATCATACCTGATAAATTTTCTTTGTGCTACTAAAAATTAACAGTTTTATATCTAGACAGGTCACAGAATGATTGAATGTTCCCTGCTGTGTTGTCCTTTCAACAGATATCAGGGTGGCTGAAGTCCCCCATGAGGACCAGGGCCTGTGAACACGATGCCACTCCTATCTGTCTATAGAAGGCCTCATCTGCTTGGTCTTCCTGGTCAGGTGGCTTGTAGCAGACCCCCACTGTAATATCACCTGCCCCGACATTCCCCCGACATCCTGATTCATAAACTCTCAGTCAGCTCTTCATCCATCCCCAGGTGGAGCTCCATGCACTCCAGCTGGTCATTGACATAGAAGACAACGTCCAACATCCAACATCCAACATTGATGGTTGGACTTGATGATCCCAAGGGTCTCTTCCAACCTAAATGATTCTATGATTCTATATCGATTGAGGGAGTTGGGGTTGTTTAGTTTGAGGAATCGTGTCAAACAATCTGTAGAAGATGCTAATGATGCCATAATTCTTGCATTTTGGTAAAATAACCTCACTCTAGCTACAATGAAAGAGGCAACACTGGTAGGAAAACCTATTATTTGCATCAATTAAAGGACCCTAACTTTAAAATGAAACAAAGAAATACACTCAACAGCCAATGGGACTGTTAAGCAGGTATTCTTTATTAGCAGTGCTGAGATTGCACTGGGGATTCTCCACCACGAGTGCTCCCAACGCCAATCTGATTCTTAGCGGTTTATATTTACGAGATCGATACATATTCATTCGTTTTCCCTGAAACGTTACTATAAACACGCCTATTCCCCGAACTAATTGCATAGTCCTAAAGCAAGTTATTCCATGGTCTTTGCTGCCACCTAGAGTCCATTTTCGGGAATTACAGTCACTCGGTAGTCGTGGTGGTGGTCGTTTACTTCATCTGGTCGTATCTTCCACTTCATCAGTTGTCCTTCATATGAACTTTCCACGTTGGCAGCCTCAGTCGCATTCGTAAGTGATCCACTACTACCCATTTCGCAACATTCTGTTAGTTCAGCTAACTTACATCCTGAGCACCTGCTAACTCTAATATAAAGTTCCTTTTTCTAAACAATACATCTGCTTAGTAGGGTCATAAGGTCTTGGGCAACATTTCTTCAAGGCAAACTCAAAGCATGCTTAGCTACCATGTATAAGATTCAGCAGCTTTCTTTCAAAATGAAAATGAGAAGACTGTACTAACCAATAGAAATTGTTAAGATAAGGTACTAGCCATTAATTATAATTAAGGGTGTGTATTTCTGTGTTTTGAACGGTATAAATATTCCAAGGAGTTTGTAGACTGGTGTGCTAGCTTTGTGGATTACCCCCTAGCTCCATCTCTGCAGAAATTATTTAAATAAATACCTCTGCTCTGTGTGTATATTGGCATCTTGTTCACCGGGTAAACAACCCCACTTTGGGATAGCATCCTTACTATGACTCCTTCCGACTGTAAGGTGTGAACCTAAGAACAATACAGTTCTTCTGAGGAGTAAGATTTGTGTGGAAATGGCAGCCTCTTCTCGCCTAAAAATTAGTTGCCTTTTACGAACCAGAATATAAATGGCTCTTTTCCTATCACTCTGGGGAAAAGAAGTAAGATTTAAGGTATATTTTGAGACAGGGAGAATCCTTCCAATGGGAAAGGAGATTTTTCCAAGCACTTGAGGCAATTCAGTAATCACTGAAATTCAAAGGAGACAAAGAAAGCTCTGAAAAGAGGAGTGGGCAAAGCTTCAGTAATACTGCAAAAATGAATGGAAATAAATTACCTTGACCTGTAGTAGAAAGTAAATTGATTCAGCTGCTTCTACCATGTGTTTTTAATTTCTGAGTTGAGGTCTGAGGAGAGTGTCTTTTTGGTGTATTTTACTTCTATAGAATAGAGCTACAAGGACCAAAACAAAGCAGCAGGTATAACATAAATGAAAACGATACAGTTAAAGAGATATGTAAACATTTTATTTAATTGTGAAACAACTCATTCCCAACACTTAGGATAGCAACCTCATCAACAATGAACCGAGAAGCTGCCGTGGCTGCTAGCACTACAAGCTTGTTTCAGTATTAAGAGTGGAGATCTTACACATTACTGAAAACAAGATTGAATCATTGGTGCTGAAGACCTCGTCTAAACTAAGACAGTGCTGTGATCAGGAAGTCCCACCAGATGTTCACAGGTGGGAATACAGACCACATGAGCAATTTCTAGTAATACACACCCTTGCCACGTTCAGCTGCAGTGCAAACTAAACACTCTCAAACTTGACTGGAGACAACAGTTTATTGTTAGGTTTTCCTACCAGTGTTGCCTCTTTCATTGTAGCTAGAGTGAGGTTATTTTACCAAAATGCAAGAATTATGGCATCATTAGCATCTTCTACAGATTGTTTGACAACGCAGTTACAAAGATAACACAGAAATAAACGTACACTCTTTTCGTCCATAGTGATCAGGGAAGATAATCTGGATCTAGCTAACTGAAACTCCATTTCTTCTTTGCTAGCTTTATAACAGCCATATCAGACTAAATCCTCAATTAGTGTAAATTGGCTTAGTTTGACTGAAATCATAGAATCATAGAA